>CM064528.1:29983397-30227549 GCA_032716605.1 Paralithodes platypus | reverse complement strand
AAGGAGATAAAGAAAACATAATAATTAGTAGTGGCCCCGTAATCATTGACGAACATGCCTATTACATAAGGCATCCTCTTCAAACACTCATCCGCCGTAGTTTGAATCTACCGCGCAGAGCATTTAAAATCTGAGGAGCCTTCATCATGAGCGCACGCGACCTCACTCATGGCCCTTCAGTCATTATGATTTGGGTTCCCCCTACAAAAAAAACTTCATAAAAAAAAAAAAAATAAATAAAATAAGAATAACTATCCAATAAGCTTTCCATCATATCGTGGATGTACTTGTGTGGATCTTTGACCAGACGCTGATTCAGGCGTCATTCTTCCTTCACTGGCATATCAAGTAAACCATAATCCTTAATACATCAACGAATGGGAAGGGGATGGTCGGGAGGGCCCCAGTCGTCAATGATTACGGGGCCACTACTAAATATTAGGTTTTCTTTATCTCCTTACAGGAGTCAAACCTATAATTTATTAGTGGCCCCTCCATCATTGACGAACATGCCTGATTTCTAAGACTGGAGGGGGACATTCGTAATCATATCATAACTCTAGAAAAGCAGATAATCAAACAACCACATAGTATTCTTACTTTTGTAAAAAAAGAGATATTTGGGTGCATAAACTTTATACAGCCTAAATCTTCAAAAAGGGGTACAAGCAGGAGCGTGCTTCAAAGAAGCCTGCTTGAAAAAGGGTTAACTCTGAGACTCTGTGCACAGATCTGCTAGTTAAGAAGGCACCCCACTTAAAGTAAGTGGTGAAAACTAAAAACTTATAAGTTTACATGTGCACATATAAACCCCATTAACTAGTGGATATATTCCTAAAAATATAACCAAACATAAATGAATTCTTGTACATTCGTAGAAGTACTGAACTCGTGTACTTATGCAGAAGTAATTACTTCAAAAGTAAAAGTCGTAGTTGCAACTACCGAGATTTCTCAAAAATCTATTGCTTCACAGCCAAAGCTACTTACAACAAGAATTGTTGTAACACTACTATTGGCCTTTAGCACAATTTCCTGCAATGAATACTACAGAGAAATTTTATAATACAATGCCTACAACCAGTATTACAGCTCGTATGTTCCCCACACATACCCCGGAGGGGTCTAGGGTGTCCTATGTCACACTAACTGCACCCCCCCCCCCTTTTTCTTGAAATTAAACAAAACGTGACTAAAAGGGCCACCTAGACCCTCTGCCGTAAAGCTATACATGGCAAGGAAGGTTTGTCCAGAGCTACTGAAAGGTATCGAGGCAAAAACTCCTGATTAGAGGCCCACAACCGTGTGGACGTAATAACTTCCACCGAAAGATTATTAAGGAAACGTAAAGAGGCTGTCCCTTGCGTAAATCGTGGGTCTTACCCACAACGCCGGGATTCTTCTCTTTAAAGTCCTCGACCAAGAGAGAAGCCAGTGTACGCTCCATCAAGCGTTCACCCGGACTTGCGACCCATAAAGCACCCTGGTGATTTAGAGGTGCCACTCTTAAATATTTGGTTAGAGCTTGCACTGGGCAAAAAAGATGGTGCACCTTTCCCCTGTTTAACGCCGGCACCGTGAACTCTGAAAACACGTGTTCACTGTGCTCAATCTCGGCTATGAATCCTGGGGAAGGTGCAATGTGAATACACTCATGAAGCCTATCAAACCTGAGGCAATTAGGTGCGTTGCTCATCGCCAGCTCAGATACTCTGTTCCCGGTAGCCAAAGCCATAAGGAATACTGCCCTTTTGTAAAAATCTGCAGTCTTTGGTACATACGGAACGAGAATAACGACGATGCTTTGTCCAGAGACCATGTAGGCCTGAGCTGACGGGGAGGTGGGCGGAGTTTAAAACCTGCCCACATAAATCACTTTCAGATAAATGTTTCTGCATGAACAGATAAATTAAATAATAAACAACAATGCCACCGAGGGCACAGTTTGTTTTGTTCTAAGAATCCGAGACGGAAAAGCTTGCCAATGCGATTGAAACTGTCGCTTTGTAGACTGGGTATATTGATTCGTGAATATCTTGGTCACGTCGCTACCATATGGTGCTAGCCACTTGGCCTCCTGAATGTCCAAAATGAACAAGTCCGCGAGGTTTCTAGGTTGCCAATTGTGTTCTAAGTGGAACAACCCGACCAGGAGTGACACTGGGTGCGGGCACCACGTGTTCAAATGCTGGTACCACACAGGGGCGCGATTAGCGAGACTACGCCTCGCTAATCCTGTAGTTTGTTGACTACGTGGCACATTAGAGATGCGTCTGGCGGCGGAAAATAGATAAATGGAACTCAACCTGTTCCCGTCCGTCATCAGAGAGTCAGGTCCGCCCGCCGGCGTCATCGTCCGGCGGGTGAGGTACGACTGTGAGTATCGCCATACACCTTGGCTGTGGCTGTCCCTCGCTTGCGAGCTCGGTATACCCCCTGAATGGGAGCCCTCGTCCGAGTCCCGTAAAGGTTTATGATAATTAAAAGCTCCCATAGCTCATTAACACATTGAAAGCAGAGCTGGTGAGCAAAATCATAAAGTATACTAATTAATTTAATTTATATTTAATTGTATTAAAATAAATTACTATAAATAAACACAATATTATCATAATATAATCATAGAAAATATATATGTTTTTTTTTTTTTTTTTTTTTTTTTTTCTATGTGATTGAGGGAGGCAAGAGACATACTGCCTATAGCGAGTGCCTCCCCCATAGTTGAAAGAGTGACAGGGCCAAAATCAAGGGACGTTCGAGCCAAAATGCCTGGACACACGGAGTTTGAAGCAATTTAAGTCATAGGAAGAGGGAAAGACTGATTCTGGGAGAGAGTTCCAGAGCTCAGACTCTTGGGTTGGAGAGCTGCACATAGTAGGGGTGGGATCGTGTTGCGCGGGTACCACGTGCCCTACGTAAAGGAGGTGGTATGCACTGGGATAGCTCTGAGGAACACTGATTATTATAGTAGCGATAGAATAGCGAGAGAGATGCAACATTGCGGCGGAGAGAAAGAGATTGCAGAGAGTTGGTGAGTGGACGGGAGTTAATGATACGAAAGGCCTTCCTTTCAACTTTGTCTAGGAGAGCGGTGTGAGAGGAACCTCCCCACACATGTGAACAATACTCAATACAAGTTTATTATGATTCAGCTATTAAATTATTTCATTAACAAATAAAAATAAGATAGGGCTACCTGAGCTTAACGGCGTTGAACATACAGCAATGAGAGGTTCAAGTGCCGACACGACAGAGACTGGGGGAAAACTACCCTGCCCCCGGGAACTACCTGGTCACCTGGTGCAACACCGGCACTCCGCCCTGGAAAGAGAAAGTTCCGGGGATTAATGCTCATAGGGTTACACCCAAAAAATGGTACAAAATATGTGCCTCAAAACCGCCGGTCAACGAACCGTAGCATTCCACCACTACTTTTCGTTGTCCTTTAGTCTCATATTAAAGATTTCAGCATATCTTTACCTGTCCAGAAGATTTAAGCATATCTTCTGAATAAAGATGAAGCATATCTTTATTAAAGATGAAGTCTTTCACGTATCCCTTTACACTTGAAACACTAGTAAGATTCAGGCATCTTTTTATCCCAGAAAAAGTCTAAGCCTATCTTAATCTCTAATCTGGCTTCTCCCAGAAGCCCTCATAGATCGCCGTCTTGAAGGCCGTGATACCCTATTGTATCAATCAATTGTTTGGCAAATTATCGCGAATTGCAAATCAGTTAATATAACCACCCAAAGGTACAACCGCCGGGTTTTATATACAATGTCAAACCAATTGTACCTGCCCCAGACCTCTTTGTAAAAAGGTCGCCGGGAGGGGAAAGACTAAACAAACAAACCGCATTGTTTCAACGGCTTATTAAAGATTTCAGCATATCTTTTACCTGTCCAAAAGAATTAAGCATAACTTCTTAATCCTCATAAAGATGAAGCATATCTTTATTGAAGATGAAGTCTTTCAAGTATCCCTTTACACTTGAAACACTAGTAAGATTCAGGCATCTTTTTATCCCATAAAAAGTCTAAGCCTATCTTAATCTCTAATCCGGCTTCTCCCAGAAGCCCTCATAGATCGCCGTCTTGAAGGTCGTGATACCCTATTGTATCAATCAATTGTTTGGCAAATTATCTCGAATCGCAAATCCGTTAATATAACCACCCGAAGGTACAACCGCCGGGTTTTATATGCAATGTCAAACCAATTATACCTGCCCCAGACCTCTTTGTAAAAAGGTCGCCGGGAGGGAAAGACCAAACAAACAGACAGCATTGTTTCAATGGCTTTGAAAAGCAGAGAAAACCAAGTCCAACAGGTGTCAGCCTGATCACCTAGAAAACTGTGTGGAGCCCCCCTCGACGGGAATAACCCAGGAAGCCTGATCCCAGGCTCAACCATAGAAAACGCAGTTTCTGATGAGCCCCCAAGCGACCAAACTCGTCGGGGTAACTTACCTATTTTAGCTATCCTGACTAAAACTCGGTAAACAAAAACGGTGTTCTCGGAGCAACGAGAAAAACGCCGGAAAGGTAACCCACACTAAACTATACATTACAGGAGGGCGTAATGCATAAAGCAATGAATAACACAGGAAGCCTGATCCCAGGCTCGACCACAGAAAACGCAGTTTCTTATGAGCCCTCAAGCGACCAAACTCGTCGGGGTAACTTACCTATTTTGAGCCATCCTGACTAAAACTCGGTAAACAAAAATGGTGTTCTCGGAGCAACGAGAAAAAACGCCGGAAAGGTAACCCACACCAAACGAGACATTTTAACACATTTTATACAAAGGGTGTGCGCCAAAATAGGGATACCTGAACAGGAGGGCGTAATGCATAAAGCAAAAACCGGGGCAAAGGTAGCCATGACAGAGGACTGGTGGGATACTTACTCCAGGTTCTGCATAGACCCGCCGGGACCCAGCTCTGGAAAAAAAGAAAATTTCCAGGAATTAATGCTCAGAAGGTTAACCCAAACATGTTCGCACACAAGTGTTAAATAACCCGCCGGGTAACGAGACGTAATACTCAACGACTACAGCTCGCTACGCGGTGGGGTTTCCTAAGTAAAAGATTTCAGAATATCTTAATTTGGCCAAAAGATTTATGAATACCCTCTGACATAATATATAAAGACCAGCATGGCGTTTATAACTGATTAGGTCTTTCCGGTGGTGTTTGTTTCAAGATTCAATTTTGGAAAAAAAAAACTAAAAAACACGCCGCCCCCCCGAATTATCTCGTAGATAAAAAACTGGGAAGCCTGACAAATATACGAGATCTAACTTCTCCCGAAGTATCTTTTTAGATCGCCGTATGTTGAAGGCGGCGATACAAAACGTATCCCTCAATTGTCTGGTTAACTAACTGAATTGTAAATTCGTTATTCCCATCCCTCCAAGGAGCACCCGCCGGGTGTGAATATTAGTTTAAAAAACGTTAACCCCAATTGTGCCCTAAAGCGCCGTATGTTGAAGGAGGCGATACACAATGCATCCCTCAATTGTCTGGTCAACTAAACTGAATTTTGCAAATTCGGGCATTCCACCCTTCCAGGTTGCACCCGCCGGGTGATGTAAAGTTTAAAAGTTAAACCCAATTGTTCCTAACCCCACTTCTTTGTAAAAGATCGCCCGGGAGGAAATACAAATATCGCGAATTGCAAATCAGTTAATATAACCACCCAAAGGTATAACCGCCGGGTTTTATATGCAATGTCAAACCAATTGTACCTGCCCCAGACCTCTTTGTAAAAAGGTCGCTGGGAGGGAAAGACTAAACAAACAAACGGCATTGTTTCAATGGCTTATTAAAGATTTCAGCATATCTTTTACCAGTCCAAAAGAATTAAGCATAATTTCTTAATCCTCATAAAGATGAAGCATATCTTTATTAAAGATGAAGTCTTTCAAGTATCCCTTGACACTTGAAACACTAGTAAGATTCAGGCATCTTTTTATCCCATAAAAAGTCTAAGCCTATCTTAATCTCTAATCCGGCTTCTCCCAGAAGCCCTCATAGATCGCCGTCTTGAAGGCCGTGATACCCTATTGTATCAATCAATTGTTTGGCAAATTATCTCGAATCGCAAATCCGTCAATATAACCACCCGAAGGTACAACCGCCGGGTTTTATATGCAATGTCAAACCAGTTATACCTGCCCCAGACCTCTTTGTAAAAAGGTCGCCGGGAGGTAAAGACCAAACAAACAGACAGCATTGTTTCAATGGCTTTGAAAAGCAGAGAAAACCAAGTCCAACAGGTGTCAGCCTGATCACCTAGAAAACTGTGTGGAGCCCCCCTCGACGGGAATAACCCAGGAAGCCTGATCCCAGGCTCGACCATAGAAAACGCAGTTTCTGATGACCTCAAGCGACCAAACTCGTCGGGGTAACTTACCTATTTTAGCCATCATGACTAAAACTCGGTAAACAAAAACGGTGTTCTCGGAGCAACGAGAAAAACGCCGGAAAGGGAACCCACACTAAACTATACATTACAGGAGGGCGTAATGCATAAAGCAATGAATAACACAGGAAAGCCTGATCCCAGGCTCGACCACAGAAAACGCAGTTTCTTATGAGCCCTCAAGCGACCAAACTCGTCGGGGTAACTTACCTATTTTGAGCCATCCTGACTAAAACTCCGTAAACAAAAACGGTGTTCTCGGAGCAACGAGAAAAACGCCGGAAAGGTAACCCACACCAAACGAGACATTTTAACACATTTTATACAAAGGGTGTGCGCAAAAATAGGGATACCTGAACAGGAGGGCGTAATGCATAAAGCAAAAACTGGGGCAAAGGTAGCCATGACAGAGACTGGTGGGATACTTACTCCAGGTTCTGCATAGACCCGCCGGGACCCCGCTCTGGAAAAAAAGAAAATTTCCAGGAATTAATGCTCATAAGGTTAACCCAAACATGTTCGCACACAAGTGTTAAATAACCCGCCGGGTAACGAGACGTAATACTCAACGACTACAGCTCGCTACGCGGTGGGGTTTCCCAAGTAAAAGATTTCAGAATATCTTAATATGTCCAAAAGATTTATGAATACCCTCTGACATAATATATAAAGACCAGCATGGCGTTTATAACTGATTAAGTCTTTCCGGTGGTGTTTGTTTCAAGATTCAATTTTGGAAAAAAAAAACTAAAAAAGACGCCGGCCCCCGAATTATCTCGTAGATTAAAAACTGGGAAGCCTGACAAATATACGAGATCTAACTTCTCCCGAAGTATCTTTTTAGATCGCCGTATGTTGAAGGCGGCGATACAAAACGTATCCCTCAATTGTCTGGTTAACCAACTGAATTGTAAATTTGTTATTCCCATCCCTCCAAGGAGCACCCGCCGGGTGTGAATATTAGTTTAAAAAACGTTAACCCCAATTGTGCCCTAAAGCGCCGTATGTTGAAGGAGGCGATACACAATGCATCCCTCAATTGTCTAGTCAACTAAACTGAATTTTGCAATTCGGGCATCCCACCCTTCCAGGTTGCACCCGCCGGGTGATTTAAAGTTTAAAAGTTAACCCCAATTGTTCCTAACCCCACTTCTTTGTAAAAGATCGCCGGGGAGGAAATACAACAACAGCATAGTTTTATATTGGCTTTGCAAAACCGAAAAAACTACAAACAACACGTGTCCGTATGAACACTGTTAGATGGGTACAGCCAACCCGCCGGAAATCATAAGGAGCCTGAAACAGGCACCCCAGAGACGCAGTCCTGGGGAGCCACAGACACCCACTCACCGGGGAACAAGCCTGTTTTTAAACCACGTGTGGCCAAAACTCGGCAACCAGCCGGGGTTATCAAGGTGAAACCGAGAAAAACCCGCCGGAAAAAACCCACCCCATCCATATACTATCTGAACGCAACACCGGACCGAGGCGTAGCCAAAACACAACTAACGCCGGGCCCAACATAGTCCGTGGAATTAGCCAATACACAACTAAACCAGGACACATAAATAGTCCGTGGAATTAGCCAATACACAACTAAACCAGGACACACATGACACAGTAGTACATATTTAGAAAATAAATCAATAACACTTGCATATGTGGAAAAGCTACGAGAGGCTGGCTAGGCTAGGATAACAGTAACATGTCGGAATATAAACAAAAAGCACTTAATTATATCACAACAGGAACCACCGCCAACACACCACTGTAGCAAATACTTCCGGCAAAGGGAAGAACTGACTCGAGACCCAGAAAAAACTTCACTAAGTGAAGAAAAATACGCTGGGAACGTCAGCAAAAATACGCTACCTCATCAGAAAGATAATAGGAAGCAATAACGCATAATGAAAGCCGCCTGCATCACAAAGCTAGCTAACTGTGAAAAAGTTCACCTGTCCACAACAGGACCACGAGGGTACATCCGAAATAGATGCCCCAAACACACGACCCAAAATACACTGCACTGCGGGCAACCAGCCCAGGACACTCCTGCTACGCATATCCTAACCTTACTCGATACATCCCGGAGTAAACAAATGAGAAAAAACTCACTAGGGACGCAGCAAATGCGGAACCAGCGGAACGTGGAGAGACACGTCCGGGCCGGTTGACCGCAGAGCAGAGAAGGAAGAATGACGCCTGAATCAGCGTCTGGTCAAAGATCCACACAAGTACATCCACGATATGATGGAAAGCTTATTGGATAGTTATTCTTATTTTCTTTTTGTTTTTTATTTTTTTACGAAGTTTTTTTCGTAGTGAGAACCCAATTCATAATGACTGAAGCCATGAGTGAGGTCGCGTGCGCTCATGATGAAGGCTCCTCAGATTTTAAATGCTCTGCGCGGTAGATTCAAACTACGGCGGATTAGTGTTTTGAAGAGGATGCCTTATGTAATAGGCATGTTCGTCAATGATGGAGGGGCCACTAATAAATAGTGGACTGTACTACCTCTGGCTTTGCTGGGAACATTGTTACCCATGACTCATCCGGCCCGTATAAGAGGGGCATAGCTCCCTTTCTGACCAGTGCTTTTGTCTAAAGGGGGAGGATTTACATCTGCTACTACTCTCACATTGGAAGTAGTCAGTGCCGCCGAAGTTGGCCTAGTAACCATAGTAGGTGATTACAGGGGGGAGGGTGCGGAATTTGTGTCAAAGCAATAGAAGTAGCCAGAGGTCGGACATTCTATGCTGTCGTGGAAGCTCCCAAACCAACTGTAGGAGTCTCCTGCTGCTGACCAAAAAACTTAGTTAGTGCATTCGCTAGTAACCCATTAATTTCATCAGCTGTGACAAATTTAGCAGAGGATGAACTATGTGGCGAATCATTCCTACTCTGAGAGTCGTCTATCACTGAACCTGACTCTTGAATCTCCATCTCAGAAAATTATAGAACCCTCATCCCTTTCCCCCGGCTTTTCAGGAGAGGATCCCGCCGAAGCCGGGACCCCTTCATGCTGCCATGTTAAGTCCGGGATGGACGATGGGATCTCAGTGTCCCGGTGGACGTCTGCCACTACCGTTGGTGCATAAGAATGATGTGAGCCGTCACGCCATGGCTGGGAGTACCTCCAAACTCCCCGGTCTTGGCCGGAACTCACTTGTGAGCTAGGTACCACACCAATTACTGAGCCCTCACTCGAGCCCTCTAGAGGGTTATAACTGCTGGTAGAACTCTCTAAAGCTGGTACAGTAGTCCCTCGTTATCGACGGGGGTTACGTTCTTAAGACTGCCGTCAATAGCAAAACACGTCGATACCGCATTACCGTACATTACGGTACCGTACATACACGTACAGTATCCGTGGTCTCTATCCTATGTACTTCTAAGTGTTTGCTTTACACATAACCTTACATATTAGAGTATATTGCAAATAAAATTATCCTATGTAGCCTACTTTTAAGTTTTTCCTTTACACATAACCTCATCAGACATGGCACTTGACTTGACTGTTTTGATGGTCCTGGGGATTCAATTCCTTCATTATTACCACCAGGCACACCGTCTATCACTGAATACATTAGAGGCCATAATAAACGCAAGAGATACAAGGTTCAGGCACAAATAAGCAAGTAAAAGGCGGGTGGACATAGAGCTTCTGCCTGGTATTGACAACATTAAAAATGGAGGACTAAAGTGACGCTCGGATCGTCGGTGAATCCGGATTCACTCAAAATCTAGTCTTTTAGGCTAATTATTTTTGCTCTCGTTTTCGGTGTATTTTCTTATTATTGTATGTCTTATTGTTCATCATTTAATCCACTTTTGGTTGGTATTAGAGTAATAAATAAACAATTAATCCGTCGATATAACATTAAAAATGGAGGTCGAAAGTGACGCTTCCGATCGTCGGTGAATCCGGATTCACTCAAAACCTAAAGTCTTTAGGCTAATTATTTTTGCTTTGGTTTTGGTGTATTTTCTTATTATTGTATGTCTTATTGTTCATCATGTAATCCACTTTTGGTTGGTATATTAGAGTAATATAAATAAACAATTAATCCGTCGATATATCAGTCGATACTCGAATCAGTCTAAAGTCAGTCGATAGTCGAATCCGTCTATGATAAAGCAATCAGTCTATAATCAAATCCGTCTATAAAAAGCCGTCGATAACGAGGGAATACTGTACATGTGAACTGGGAATAATATTAGGTGACAACTTGTCCGCCGGTATATCCCCCACCACAGTCTCTGACTCCACTCCCGACCTGTCAGATTGGACATGAGACATGTCGGGAGTAGAGGCAGAAAGCGAGGTACGAGGCTCCGGCAAACGCCTGGAGGTCTTTCGTACATGAGTATCCTTTTTTGAAGACTTGTGACTTCGCCTTGACTTTGATTTTCCACTAGGACTGTCCTTGGTCTTCTCCTCCTTGCTCTTCTTTCTCGAAGGTGAAAGTAGAGTGACTATGTCTGCTGTCGGAGGGGAGACCGTGACCTGGACCTCGATTTTGACTTGGAAGTTGTCGCCGGGGGTGTCGGCTCTCAAGGTCTCTTAGATGTGCCGGAGGAGAGAGTAAGCACTGTACCCTGCCCAGTCTCAGCCGACTTACGCACATTTACTTTACTTCTAGAAGTGGGACGTTTAAGTGGGGGATACTGAGCAATCAATCTGTCCCACAGAACTACGTTATCACACTGAAGAGCTTTATGAGCCACTGAAGTAGCATAAGTAGATAAAAGCTGTTTGACCTCGCACAATGCAACCGCCGCGGCCAAATTATCTTGTTGTAAGACTTTAGTACTCAACTGACTACAAAAAGTACAATTCTTCGTCACCCACAGACCCCTTGACCGGTCCAAGCATTTGACACATCTGATGCATAGAGTATGCGCAAAAATAGGGATCCCTGAACAGGAGGGTGTTAAGCACAGAGCAAAAACAGGGTCTAGTAACACATCTGATGCATAGAGTATGCGCAAAAATAGGGATCCCTGAACAGGAGGGTGTTAAGCACAGAGCAAAAACAGGGTCTAGTGGCGCCATGACAGAGACTGGGAAGAGCTAACCCACCCCCGGGCTCCTTCTGGTCCTCTGTGACCCGCCGGAACTCCGCCCTGGAAAAAAGAAAATTTCCAGGAATTAATGCTCGTAAGGTTACCCCAAAATGTTCTAACACAAGTGTTAATGAACCGCCGGGCAACAAGACGTAATACACCACTATTACCTCTTGCTACCCTGTAGGTTCTTATGTAAAGATTTTAGAATATCTTTACTTGTCCAAAAGATTTAAGCACATCCTCTGACATAATATAGAGACGAGCATGTCGTTATAAATGACGCAGTCTTCCCAGTGGTTTTTTGGCCACCGGAAACCCATATTAAGACGCCGGCCTCCTTATTATATCGCAGTTAAAAGGGGGTAAGCCTATCTTAAACATTTGTAGATCCGACTTCTCTCGAAGCCTTCATAGATCGCCGTATTTTGAAGGCCTCGATACCCAATTGTATCCCTCAATTGTCTGGCTAACTATACCGAATTGCAAATCCGTTAATCCCACCTCCCCAAGGTTCAACCGCTGGGTGTGAAAGTAATTTAAATGTTAACCCCAATTGTTCCTATCCCCACTTCTTTGCAAAAGATCGCCGGGGTGGAAAGGCCAAACAAACAAAACAGCCTAGTTTTTCAATGGCTTTGCAAAAACCGGGAAAAACTATACTCCACCGGTGTCCGCATGAACACCTAGTGAAACGGGTATAGCCATCCCGCCGGGAAACACACAGTAAGCCTGAACACAGGCTTCGCCTCAGAGACGCAGTCCTGGAGAGCCCTCAGGCCACCACTCGCCGGGGGAAACTAGCCTATTTTAACCACGCGTGATATAAAACTCGGCAACCAGCCGGATTTTCTCGGTGCAATCGAAAAAACCCGCCGGAAGAGGCAACCAGCCGGATTTTCTCGGAGCAATCGAGAAAACCCGTCGGAAAAAGCAACCCACACTAACCAGATGCAATCTGAGAAACACAAATAGGCCCTGGATTAAGCCAAAACACAACTAATCCAGGACACACATGACACGGTTTACATATTTAAATCATAAATCAATAACACTTGTACATGTAAAAGCTACGAGCGGCTGGCTAGGCCTAAGCAGACGGAAATAACACTTAATCACGTCGTAATATAAACAAAAAGCACTGTAACATATCACAACAGGAACAACCGCCATCACCACATCGTAGAAAAAATCCCGGGAGAGGGAAGCACTGACTCGGGACCTAGAAAAAACTTCACTAAGTGAAGAAAAATACGCTAGGAACGTCAGTAAACAAACAATAAGGCAACTTCATCAGAAAGATAAGAAGAAGCCTGATAACGCGTAGTTAAAGCCAACTAAATAACTAGGCTAGCTAGCCGCGAAAAATGTAACACGCGTCCACCACGGGACCACGAGGGTACACCCGAAATAGGTATCCCAAACACACGACCCAAATACACTGAACTGCGGGAAACCCGTCCCTGACACTCCTGCTACGCATATCCTAACCTTACTCGATACATCCCAGAGTAAACAAATGAGAAAAATCTCACTAGGGACACAGCAAATGCGGAACCAGCGGAGCGTGGGGAGACACGTCAGGGCAGGTTGAGCGCAGAGCAGAGAAGGAAGTATGACGCCTGAAGTCAGCGTCTGGTCAAATATCCACACAAGTACATCCACGAGTACATGGAAAGCTTATGAATAGTTATTCTTATTTTCTTTTTATTTATTATTTGTTACGAAGTTTTTTCGTAGTGAGAACCCAATTTCATAATGACAGAACCATGAGTGAGGTTGCGTGCGCTCATGATGAAGGCTCCTCAATTTTTTATGCTCTGCGCGGTAGATTCAAACTACGGTAAAAGAGCGTTTGAAGAGGAGGCTTTATGTAATAGGCATAATCGTCAATGATGGAGGGGCCACTAATAAATAGATAGCCATTAGGGGGTATTTTCTTGGGGTTTATGGGCATTTATAGGAGTAATGTTCAACTAACCGGAGTTTTCAATTTTCCGGAGGTTTTAATTCCCCCTGAGCGCCGGAAAATCGGGGTGTTACTGTACATGCGGATTGGGACAAGCAAGACAGATAAGGTGGGATACAGTATGTATGAAGCGATGGAGGAAGTGAATGCAGAAAAGGATATAGGAGTAGTGATAGACAATAAGTTAAATTTCTCAGAACATTTAGCGGAAAAGATAAATAAAGCCAATAGAATTGTAGGGCTGATAAGGAGGACATTCGTGTCAATGGATGAAGAAATCTTCAGGAATCTCTATACAGCGCTGCTTAGGCCGCACCTGGAATATGCGAACCAGGTGTGGGCTCCATATATGGTAAAGGATATAGAAGCAGTGGAGAAAGTGCAGAGGAGAGCTAGCAAGCTGGTACCAATGTTGAAGAACGCGGACTATGAGCAGAGGTTGAGGACACTGGGACTTCCGACACTGGCATATAGGAGAAAGAGAGGGGATATGATAGAGACTTTTAAGATAGTGTCAGGAAAGTATGATGAGGATGTGTGTGAAGGTATCTTCTTGATGCGGGAGGGAACAAGAACGAGAGGACACTCAAGAAAATTTACAAGGAAATAATATAGGTTTGACTCCTGTAAGGAGATAAAGAAAACCTAATATTTAGTAGTGGCCCCGTAATCATTGACGAACATGCCTATTTTTTTTTTTTTTTTTTTTTTTCTATGTGATTGAGGGAGGCAAAAGGCATTACTGCCTATAGCGAGTGCCTCCCCCATAGTTGAAAGAGTGACAGGGCCAAAATCAAGGGACGTTCGAGCCAAAATGCCTGGACACACGGAGTTTGAAGCAATTTAAGTCATAGGAAGAGGGAAAGACTGATTCTGGGAGAGAGTTCCAGAGCTCAGCTGTTGAGTAGAAGAAAGTTTGAGAGTAACGTTTCACTCTTGGGTTGGAGAGTTGCACAGAGTAGGGGTGGGATTGAGTTGCAAGACGGGTACCACGTGCCCTACGTAAAGGAGGTGGTATGCACTGGGATAGCTCTGAGGAACACTGATTATTATAGTAGCGATAGAATAGCGAGAGAGATGCAACATTGCGGCGGAGAGAGAGAGATTGCAGAGAGTTGGTGAGTGGACGGGAGTTAATGATACGAAAGGCCTTCCTTTCAACTTTGTCTAGGAGAGCGGTGTGAGAGGAACCTCCCCACACATGTGAACAATACTCAATACAAGGGCGCACTAAGCCCCTGTACAGAGCAAGAAGCTGTGCTGGGGAAAAGAACCCCCTAAGGCGGTTGAGCACACCCAGCTTCTGGGAGGCTGCCTTAGCAAGACTGGTAATATGGTCCTTCCAAATGAGAGCAGAAGAAAAAGAGACACCAAGAATATTGAGAGAAGATGAAGGGTTGATTTTTGTATTGTTGAAGAATAAGGGATAGTCCGCTGGGAGACCCTGACGGGTAGATAGATGGAGAAATTGGGTTTTGGAAGCATTAAAGTTAACAAGGTTTTCTCTGCCCCAATTGGAAATAGTATTAAGATCAGAATTTAAGAGTTCTATGGCTTCATTACGTTTGTCGTTGAGGAATTGCTGGCTGGGGCGTTCTGAAAAACTAATGGAGTAGTGTAAGGTTGAGTCGTCTGCGTATGAATGGATGGGAATTAAGGTACAGTTAAGGAGATCATTTATAAAAATTAGAAAGAGAATAGGAGATAGGACAGAGCCCTGAGGAACACCGGAGTTTATAGGGTGAGGAAGTGAACAATGGCCGTCCACAACCGCGGATATGGAACGGCCGGAAAGGAAATTAGAGACAAAGGCACAGATGGAGGGATAGAAACCGAAGGAGGGTAGTTTAGAAATTAAAGATTTATGCCAGACTCTATCGAAGGCTTTCGATATGTCTAGTGCAATAGAAAAAGTCTCACCGAAGTCCCGAAAGGACTTACATAAGGCATCCTCTTCAAACACTAATCCGCCGTAGTTTGAATCTACCGCGCAGAGCATTTAAAATCTGAGGAGCCTTCATCATGAGTGCACGCGACCTCACTCATTGCTTCAGCCATTATGAATTGGGTTCTCACTACAAAAAAACTTTGTAAAAATAAAAACAAAAAGAAAATAAGAATAACTATCCAATAAGCTTTCCATCATATCGTGGATGTACTTGTGTGGATCTTTGACCAGACGCTGATTCAGGCATCATTCTTCCTTCACTGACATATCAAGTAAACCAAAATCCTTAATACATCAACGAATGGGAAGGGGATGGTCGGGAGGGCCCCAGTCGTCAATGATTACGGGGCCACTCCTAAATATTAGGTTTTCTTTATCTCCTTACAGGAGTCAAACCTATAATTTATTAGTGGCCCCTCCATCATTGACGAACATGCCTGATTTCTAAGACTGGAGGGGGACATTCGTAATCATATCATAACTCTAGAAAAGCAGATAATCAAACAACCACATAGTATTCTTACTTTGAAAATATATTTAAACATGGCGCAGCCCATATATATACAAAAAAGGGATTCAAGCAGGTGCGTGCTTCAAAGAAGCCTGCTTGACAAAAAAGGGTAACTCTGGAGATTCTGTGAACAGATTTGTAGTTACAAAGGCACCCCACTCAACGAGTGGCGACAAAAATAACAAGTTATAAGTTTACATGTGCACATAAAAAAACCCATAATATTCGTGGAAATATTTTGCAAAAGATCTCCACTGTTTAATACTAAATTGCTTTCACAGCTAAAACTACTATAACAACCCTGTTGTTTGTACTAACATTGTACTTGCACAATTTCTCGCCCTGAATAGAACAGAGAAATTTTCATATCACATTATCCATAATTTGTATCACAGCTCTTACATTCCGGCGGGGTCTAGGGTGTCCTATGTTACACTGACTGCACCCCCCCCCCCCCCCCCCCTTTTTCCTTGAAAGTAAAAAAAAGTGACTGAAGGGCCACCTAGACCCTTTGCCTTAAAGCTATACATGGTAAGGAAGGTTTGTCTAGAGCAACTGACAAGTATCTAGTCAAAAACGTATGATTAGACGCCCACAACTGTGTGGACGAAATATCTTCTACTGAAAAGTTCTTCAGGAAACGTAAAGAGGCTGCCCATTTGCGTAAATCGTGGGCCCTACCCACAACGCCGGGATTACTTTCTTTAATGACTTCGACCAGAAGAGAAGCTAATCTCCGTTTCAGTAAGCGTTTACCCGTACTCGATACCCACAAAGCACCTTGAGGGTTTAGAGGAGCTACTCTCAAATATTTGGTTAGAGCTTGCATTGGACATAGATTATGGTGCACCTTTCCCCTTTTTAACGCCGGCACAGTGAACTCAGAAAACACGTGTGCACTGTGCTCATTCTTGGCTACAAATCCCGGGGAAGGTGCAATGTGAATACATTCATTAAGTCTACCAAACCTAAGGCAATTAGGTGTGTTGCTCATCGCCGCCAGCTCAGACACTCTGTTCCCGGTGGCCAAAGCCAAAAGGAATACAGCCTTTTTTAAGAGTAATGCAAAATCTGCAGTATTTTGGTACAGACGAGAGTGAAGTAAAGACAATGCCTTGTCCAGAGACCAAGTAGGCATGAGCTGACGGGGAGGTGGGCGGAGTTTAAAACATGCTCTCATAAAACCTGTTTCCTCCGCCACCGGTATGGAGAGACCTGTAAGGTCGAAAAAGGGCACTCTAATCGCAGTTAAGTGGTTTTTTAACGTTACCACGGATAAACGTTTCTGCTCAAACAGATAATTCAAATAATTAAAAACTAATGCCACTGAGGGCACAGTCTGTTCTGTTTTAATGATCCAAGAAGTAAAGGCTTGCCAATGTGATTGATACTGTCATTTCGTAGACTGAGTATATTGATTGATTAATTTATTGGTCACATCTCTACCATATGGTGCTAGCCACTTGGCCTCTTGAATGTCCATAATGCAAAAGTCAGCGAGGTCGCTAGGTTGCCAATCGTGTCTAAGTGGAAATACTCGACCGGGAGCGACACCGGGTGCGAGCACCACGTCTTCAATTGCTGGTACCATAACTGCGCCGGCCACAGGGGCGCGATTAGCGAGACTAAGCCTCGATAATCTCGTAGTTTGTTCACTACGTGGCACATTAGTGACGCGTCTGGCGGCGGAAACAGATAGATGGAGCTCCATCTGTTCCAGTCTGTCACTAGGGCGTCTGGCCCCCCTGCCGGCGTTTCGTCCGGCGGGTGAGGTATAGAGGGAGTTTGTGAGTCTCCTCGGACGCAAACAGATCCACTTGTGGATGGTAGAGCTCTGCAATCATTAGGTTGAAAATGGGTTGCTTGAGCTCCCATTCTACTGTCGTGCTCTGTCTCCGGGACAGAGCGTCTGCCCAGACGTTTGCTACGCCTGGGAGATAAGATGCGTGAAGATAAATGTCTAGCCTGTTGGCTAGAGTAAAAATCTCTTCCGACACGTTTAGCAACTTCCTTGATCACGTTGACCCCTGTTTCTGAATACAGTGAACTGCATTCAGATTGTCCATTCTGAAGGCCACCGACTTGCCCCGTAAAGTAGAGCCGTGAGCCTGAAGGAAATACAAGGGGACTAGTAATTCTTTGACATTGATGTGGGAGATTTCTAAGTGGGACCAAAGCCCCTGACCCTGGTGCCCCTGGTTTGACTGAAATCCCCAACCTATTGTGCCTGATGCATCCGTGTCTACCCATACCGTTGGCGGAGGAGAGGTCCATGACATTACTGAGTGCAACATTTCCCTCTTCGCCCAGACCGCTAGTAAGGTGTGGATTAATTTTGGGATGGGCCATAATTTTCCCGCCGGTAAGAGTGGGAAATATTTGTTGCCCTCCAATATTAAACGTTTTACTTTCAACCGGCCCAACATTACAGTTAGTTGAATCCAGTTGAGAGAGCCGACCAGAGACTCCCAGATCCTCTGTGTCGTAGTCAGACTGTGAAGAAACATGAACAGTTTCCTGCGAAACCTGTTGTGATTGTCCACACTCTGACTCAGAGTGAGAGCAGATGTGTCCCAAACCAGCCCTATCCACTGAATTACTCGTGAGGGAACAAGGTTTGACTTTACCAGATTTACCTTGAACCCTAGAGTTTTGACATGATTTAAAATTATGTTGACATGTTTGATGCATAATTGCTCTGTCTCTGCCACCACCAGCCAGTCGTCTAGGTACCACAAAACTCTGATTCCTTACTTTAACAACGGCATCAGGGCTTGCCGGACTAATTTCGTGAATAATCGAGGTGCCAGGTTCAAACCGAATGGCATCCTCTGAAAAACAAAATTTTGGTGCCTGATCCGTAAGGCCAGAAACCTTTGAAATCTTTTGATTACCGATACGTGCCAATAAGCGTCTGTCAGGTCTAGGGAACACATCCAACCTCCCGGCGGAAGTGTTAGCCTGATTTGGTGTACTGTTAACATTCGGAATGACTCGTTGTGAATGTGAAGGTTCAGATAAGACTCTACGACCGGTCTCATCTGAACACTGTCCCTTTTGGGAACCAAAAATAGCTTGGACGTGAATACAGGGTAATTTGGGGGGACCGGGATGATGACATTCTTGGCAATCATTTCCTGGACCAGTGACTCCACCTCTAAAGAAACAAAATTCGCCGTTGTCGGCTGACGTAAGCGAGGTCGCCGGAGCCACTGCCAAGTGATGCCTTTGCGTGCCACCATCCGTGCCCAAGTGTTTAACGGCCATGCTTGGTGACACGTTCGGAACGACCCAGTAAGCAGACAAGGGTTCGCCGGCTGTACTACCCTCGGATCCGCCGGCCTTAAGACTGGCACCGGGAGTGAGAGAGACTTTAGTTTTTTTATGGTGGTGGAGTTGGTGGTGGTGGACGCTTCGCCGGCTGGCTGGCGTTGGCAGAAGACGGGCCCTGACCTGGCTTATTATAGCCGCGTCCTCTCTGACCTGAAAACCTACCCTGTCTATGCCTGTACTGACCTTGAGGGGAGGAGGACTTAGGTGGAAGAAAGGGCTTAGATCCCCCCGGCTGAGCCTTAGCGACTGGCCTGGGTTTGGGGAAGTTAAAGGCAGGTTTCTTAGAAGGGATGGGACTGTGTTTAAAGGCCTGAGCCATATTAAAAACCGTTCGCCACACTTCAGGGGACATTAAAGAGGGAGTGAGCACTGGTGACATGACCACCTGATTCGCAATGCGATCAGGCAGTTTTCGGACTAAGGACATTCTGAGATCTTGTCTCGCTCGTACCGCCTCAAGCAAGGCGGTGCGTATGTCACCCAATGATTGGATTGACGACTGAAGAAGCAGTCGCCGGGACAATTCAACCGATCGTCTGGCATCCGCGTCTGCGATTGCCTGAGTGGACCGGAGCAATGACTTTGCTACCTGTTGAGACACTATGTATTGAGAGAACAGGCGAAAAGCTTTCCCCCGTAGCCTAAATTCTCGGTCTAGGTGAGTTGGGGTAGGGGTAGTGAAAGGGTCTTTTAGCTCACAAAGATTAATTTTAGGGGCAGCTAAGAAAACAAACAAAGCTGAAGGGACTCCGCCGGCAGAACACACTGGCATGGAGAACCAAGAATGAGTATCTTGAGGGATCTGGTGGGAAGTTTTGGAAGTAAATGTGGTCGCAAAGTTTTGAGCCTCTGTCTCCCATTCCACCCAAGGTCCTGGACCCAACTGCCCCACCTTCAAGACTGGATTAGCGGCTGCGTCTGTGACGGTTTGCAAATCGAGTTCTGGAGTGAGAGCTGACAGTGTCTTAATGTCATTAAACCATCATGCTTAGACCAGTCAGAAAACAATTTTGAAGCTGAGGCAGAGGGTAAAGCAGGCTTAGCAGTATAAACAAAATAGTCCTGGTGATAATAACTAGGTATAGCCTTGATGTTGACATCTAGTACATTCCCCAAAGTATCCAAGGCCCTTAATTTCTTAGATTTATTGCCCTGGATGACCCACTCATGCGGCACTGGGAGTTCCCCTGACAAGGTAGGTTGGGCGAGCTCAGGTTTAGTGGGGGTCAAAAGGACCCATGACTCGTCTGGTCCGTAAAGCAAGGGCATAGCTACCTTTCTGAGAGGCGCTCTGTCTAGAGGGGGCGGATTGACATCCGTTATAACCCTTACATTCGAAGTGGTCAATGCCGCCGTAGCAGGCCTAGTAACCACCGATGGTGACATAGAGGGAGGGTGAGGGATCTGAGTCAAAGCAATAGAAGTCATCAGAGGCCGTACCGTAGAGCTTGTCGTGGGAGCTCCCAAGTCCACTGTGGGAGTTTCCTGCTGTTGGCCAAAAAATTTAGATAAAGCATTACTTAGTAGCCCATCAATTTCCTGTGCAGTGACAAATTGATTTGATGATGTACTCACTGGTGAATCATTAAGATCTTGTGCGGCGTCTAAGCCTGAACCTGACTCTTGCCCTTCCATATCCGATATAATCGAAACCTCGTCTTTATCATCCTGTTCCTCCTGAGAAGATCCCGCCGAAGCTGGGGTACCATCTTGTTGCCAAGATAAGTCAGGAATAGAGGATGGGATCGCCGCGTCCCGGTGGACGTCAGCCACTGTGTGAATAGTTTGAGCCGGAAGTGGGTGGTCAGGCCCCGGTCGAGAATATCGCCAAACACCTAGGCCTCGGCCTACACTCCCTTGGGAGTCCGAAACACTCAACCACTGAGCTCCCTGAACTCTCCAAATCCAGGGTTAAAATGTTAATGGGTAAATCATCTTTAGGTACAGGCACTACACTGGACCCTTGAGACCGAACACAAACTCTGTCTGGGGTAGAGGTATGACGAGAAGTACTAGAAACTGGCGAATGTCGGGAGGCCTTTCTATCATGGGAATCCTTTTTCGAAGATTTATGGCTGCGGTGTGACCGTGAACTACTCTTCGATTTGGAGGATTTATCGCCGTGACCACTGGTGGAACTTTCTGTCTTACTCTTCTTACTCGATGGTGAAGAGGCAAGACTGGGTGGCTGGTGTCTGAGAGGTGACCTAGACCGAGATCTCTCCCGAGACGAGGAGGCTGCCGCCGGGGGTGTAGGCTCACGTTGACGTTTCGAAGTAGCAGGGGCAGGAGATGACACAGAACCCTGTCCAGTCTCCGCCGGCTTACGACTAGTTACTCGAGAGGAACGTTTAGGGGGAGGGTGCTCAAGAAGAAGCCTATCCCAAAGAGGGACGTTGTCACATTGAAGTGACTTATGAGCCACAATCGTAGTATACGCTGACATTTGTTGCCGAACTTCTCGTAAGGCGACCGCTGCGGTCTTATCATTATCTTGGAGGACTTTGACACTTAGTTGGGAGAAAAAGGAACAGTTGCGCATCACCCACAGACCCCTTGAACGGTCTAGACATTTAACACACTTGATACAAAGAGTGTGCGCAAAAAGAGGGATACCGGCACAGGTTGGGGTAATGCATAAAGCAAAAACTGGGGAAAAGGTAGCCATGACAGAGACTGGTGGGAAAACTACTGCAGGTTCTGTATTGGTCCGCCGGAGCCCAGCTGGAAAAAAGAAAATTTTCAGGAATTAATGCTCATAAGGTTAACCCAACATGTTCGCACACAAGTGTTAATAACCCGCCGGGTAACGAGACGTAATGTCACAACGATCACAGCTCGCTACGCGGCGGGGTTCTATAAAGATTTCCGAATATCTAGACATGTCTTAAGAAAGTTAAGAATACCCTCTGACATAATATAAAAGACCAGTATGGCGTTTATAAACATAGTCTTTCCGGTGGTGACTGTTTCAAGATTCAATTTTGGAAAACAACCCCCCACAAAGACGCCGGCCCCTGAATTATCTAGCAGAATAACACAGGGCAGGCTGATACGAGATCTGACTTCTAACGAATTGTCACATAGATCGCCGTAAGTTGAAGGCGGCGATACATTAACGTATCTCTCAATTAACTGGTTAACTAAATTGAATTGTAAATTCCTTATTTCCTCCTCCCAGGAGCACCCGCCGGGTGTGAAAAACTTGTGAAAAAGATGTTAACCCTAATTGAGCCTTCGATCGCCATAAGTGTGAAGGCGGCGATACATATAGTATCACTAAAATGGACCGGTTAACTAAACTGAATTACCAATTCGTTCATCCCACCCTACCAAGGTGCACCCGCCGGGTGAGATCTGATGTATAAACGTTAACCCCATAAGTTCCTATCCCCACTTCTTTGTAAAAGATCGCCGGGGAGGAAAGCCCACAACAACAGCTAGGTTTTTCCTTTGGTTTGTAAAACCGGGTAGAAAAACTTCATAACATATGTCCGCATGAACAATGTTAGATGGGTACAGCCATTCCGCCGGGAATCATAGGGAGCCTGAAACAGGCACCATCACAGAGAAGCAGTCCTGGAGAGCCACAGACACCTACTCGCCGGGGACACGAGCCTGTTTTGAAACCACGCGTGGCCAAACACGGCTCTCGGCCGGGTTTTCATGGTGTAACCGAGAAAAACCCGCCGGAAAGTAACCCACCCCGTTCAGAAACCAACTGAACGCACATAGGACCCGAGAGATAGCCAAAGCACGACTAGCCTAGGGCCCACAAATATAATCCGTGGAATTAGCCAATACACAACTAATCCAGGAAACATACATAGTCCGTGGAATTAGCCAATACACAACTAAACCAGGATACACATGACACAGTAGGACATATTTATAAAATAAATCAATAACACTTGTACATGTGGCAAAGCTACGAGCGGCTGGCTAGGCCTAAGCAGACGGCACAAGAAATGTTGAAATATAAACAAAAGCACTGGAAATATTACAACAGGAACCACCGCCAACACACCACTGTAGCAAATACTTCCAACAAAGGGAAGACTGACTCGGGACCCAGGAAAAACTTCACTAAGTGAAGAAAAATACGCTGGGAACGTCAGCAAAGCAACGCTACCTCATCAGAAAGATAAAAGGCAGCAAAATAACGCGTAATGAAAGCCGCCTGCATCACAAGCTAACTCAACTGTGAAAAGTTCACATGTCCACAACCGGACCACGAGGGTACATCCGAAATAGATGCCCCACACACGACCCAAAATACACTGCACTGCGGGCAACCAGCCCAGGACACTCCTGCTACGCATATCCTAACCTTACTCGATACATCCCGGAGTAAACAAATGAGAAAAAACTCACTAGGGACGCAGCAAATGCGGAACCAGCAGAGCGTGGGGAGACACGTCCGGGCAGGCTGAGCGCAGAGCAGAGAAGGAAGAATGACGCCTGAATCAGCGTCTGGTCAAAGATCCACACAAGTACATCCACGATATGATGGAAAGCTTATTGGATAGTTATTCTTATTTTCTTTTTGTTTTTATTTTTTACGAAGTTTTTTCGTAGTGAGAACCCAATTCATAATGACTGAAGCCATGAGTGAGGTCGCGTGCGCTCATGATGAAGGCTCCTCAGATTTTAAATGTTCTGCGCGGTAGATTCAAACTACGGCGGATTAGTGTTTGAAGAGGATGCCTTATGTAATAGGCATGTTCGTCAATGATGGAGGGGCCACTAATAAATATAGGCTTGAAAAGGCAAAGAACTCATTTTGTGATAGAGTGGTAAATGAGTGGAACGCACTGCCCCAGTATGCAGTCGATTCCGAATCAGTAAGGAAGTTTGAAAATAATCTTGATAAAGCATGGGGAAGACAAGATTTGAAGTATTATTACAAAGCAAAAATACAGAATAGTAAAAATGTTGCGTCTGCTACCGCCGCCGCCAACAACGTGAACGACCGCAGCAGTGCAAGTACTGGCACTGAGCTGGATACACAGGCCTAGTTTGACTTTTTCCAGAGGATCGACTGTAAGAAACTGTAAGAATACATCTGTGCGCTCCGCCAGGCAGATGTCGGGTGTGGCGCTGTGGGTGGCACCACTGGCCTCCGCAAACGTGCGGTAGGGATTAGCCTGTGTCGGGTGCTTCGTGCCAGTCATCCTGCCATTCACGGGTTGGCTCACGACATACGATCGTATGCTGCTACGATTCGCTTTCTTCTGCCTCGTTCCCTCGCGGCCTTCGCCGACACAGGCCTCTGGTCTTCCCACACCACGTTTGTCGCCTCTTCTCTGTCCGTGTCCACGGGCAGACCAGGTCGCCCCCCATTTTTGTTGCATTGGACAACAAGGGTTCCCTCGGGGTATTACCTGTACTGTTCTTTCAGTCTGTGTGCCTCCGACTCTCCTTTTCTTTCTAATTGGGGGGGGGGGGGGGGGGGGGATGTTTATGAAGTACACGTACTTATCTCATATATGTACGGATTACCTAAGGTTCATCCTAGCCTAGGTTAAGGAAATTCTTCTTCTAATCTTAGGAATCCTTAATTGTACTTCGATCTGTCTCGGCTTCATACCAATTTCTTTCGGGAAATACTTACGTGTTGGTCACTTATATTGTGTAGCCCGCGTTTCGTGCTTGTACAATTTGTACGGTATCTGTATGTCTTCCACTCATTATACTTTTGGGTATTCATACTGTCTTCAGGAGGGGGGGGGGGGGGGGGGGGCATCCTATTATTCATAATCATTTTTATGAAATACATCTATTTATTAGTGGCCCCTCCATCATTGACGAACATGCCTATTACATAAGGCACCCTCTTCAAACACTCATCCGCCGTAGTTTGAATCTACCACGCAGAGCATTTAAAATTTGAGGAGCCTTCATCATGAGCGCACGCGACCTCACTCATGGCTTCAGTCATTATGAATTGGGTTCTCACTACGAAAAAACTTCGTAAAAAATAAAAACAAAAAGAAAATAAGAATAACTATTCAATAAGCTTTCCATCATATCGTGGATGTACTTGTGTGGATCTTTGACCAGACGCTACTGCAGGCGTCATTCTTCCTTCTCTGCTCTGCGCTCAGCCTGCCCGGACGTGTCTCCCCACGCTCCGCGGGTTCCGCATTTGTTGCGTCCCTAGTGAGTTTTTTCTCATTTGTTTACTCCGGGATGTATCGAGTAAGGTTAGGATATGCGTAGCAGGAGTGTCCTGGGCTAGTTGCCCGCAGTGCAGTGTATTTTGGGTCGTGTGTTTGGGGCATCTATTTCGGATGTACCCTCGTGGTCCTGTTGTGGACAGGTGAATTTTTTCACAGTTAGCTAGCTTTGTGATGCAGGCGGCTTTCATTACGCGTTATTGCTTCCTTTTATCTTTCTGATGAGGTAGCGTATTTTTGCTGACGTTCCCAGCGTATTTTTCTTCACTTAGTGAAGTTTTTTCTGGGTCCCGAGTCAGTTCTTCCCTTTGCCGGAAGTGTTTGCTACAGTGGTGTGTTGTCGGTGGTTCCTGTTGTGATATAATTAAGTGCTTTTTGTTTATATTCCGACATGTTACTGTTATCCGTCTGCCTAGGCCTAGCCAGCCTCTCGTAGCTTTACCACATATACAAGTGTTGTTGATTTATTTTCTAAATATGTACTACTGTGTCATGTGTGTCCTGGTTTAGTTGTGTATTGGCTAATTCCACGGACTATTTATGTGTCCTGGGTTAGTTGTGTATTGGCTAATTCCACGGACTATGTTGGGCCCGGCGATAGTTGTGTTATGGCTACGTCTCGGTCCGGTGTTGCGTTCAGATGGTATCTGGACGGGGTGGGTTTTTTCCGGCGGGTTTTTCTCGGTTTCACCATGATAAACCCGGCTGGTTGCCGAGTTTTGGCCACGCGTGGTTTAAAACTGCCTTGTTTCCCCGGCGAGTGGGTGTCTGTGGCTCCCCAGGACTGCGTCTCTGTGGTGCCTGTTTCAGGCTCCTTATGAATCCCGGCGGGATGGCTGTACCCATCTAACAGTGTTCATACGGACACGTGTTGTTTGTAGTTTTTTCGGTTTTGCAAAGCCAATATAAAACTAAGCTGTTGTTGTATTTCCTCCCCGGCGATCTTTTACAAAGAAGTGGGGTTAGGAACAATTGGGGTTAACTTTTAAACTTTAAATCACCCGGCGGGTGCAACCTGGAAGGGTGGGATGACCGAATTTGCAAAAATTCAGTGTAGTTGACCAGACAATTGAGGGATGCATTGTGTATCGCCTCCTCCAACATACGGCGCTTTAGGGCACAATTGGGGTTAACGTTTTTTAAACTAATATTCACACCCGGCGGGTGCTCCTTGGAAGGGTGGGAATAACGAATTTACAATTCAGTTAGTTAACCAGACAATTGAGGGATATGTTTTGTATCGCCGCCTTCAACATACGGCGATCTAAAAAGATACTTCGGGAGAAGTTAGATCTCGTATATTTGTCAGGCTTCCCAGTTTTTGATCTACGAGATAATTCGGGGGCCGGCGTCTTTTTTAGTATTTGTTTTCCAAAATTGAATCTTGAAACAAACACCACCGGAAAGACTTAATCAGTTATAAACGCCATGCTGGTCTTTATATATTATGTCAGAGGGTATTCATAAATCTTTTGGACAAATTAAGATATTCTGAAATCTTTTACTTAGGAAACCCCACCGCGTAGCGAGCTGTAGTCGTTGAGTATGACGTCTCGTTACCCGGCGGGTTATTTAACACTTGTGTGCGAACATGATTGGGTTAACCTTATGAGCATTAATTCCTGGAAATTTTCTTTTTTTCCAGAGCTGGGTCTCGGCGGGTCTATACAGAACCTGGAGTAAGTTTCCCACCAGTCTATGTCATGGCTACCTTTGCCACGGTTTTTGCTTTATGCATTACGCCCTCCTGTTCAGGTATCCCTATTTTTGCGCACACCCTTTGTATAAAATGTGTTAAAATGTCTCGTTTGGTGTGGGTTACCTTTCCGGCGATTTTCTCGTTGCTCCGAGAACACCGTTTTTGTTTACCGCGTTTTAGTCAGGATGGCTAAAATAGGTAAGTTACCCCGACGAGTTTGGTAGCTTGAAGGCTCATCAGAAACTGTGTTTTCTGTGGTCGAGCCTGGGATCAGGCTTCCTGTGTTATTCCCAGCGAGGGGGGCTCCACACAGTTATCTAGGTGATCATGCTGACACCTGTTGGATATGGTTTTCTCGGCTTTTCAAAGCCATTGAAACAATGCTGTCTGTTTGTTTGGTCTTTCCCTCCCGGCGACCTTTTTACATAGAGGTCTGGGGCAGGTATAATTGGTTTGACATTGCATATAAAACCCGGCGGTTGTACCTTCGGGTGGTTATATTAACGGATTTGCGATTCGCGATAATTTGCCAAACGATTGATTGATACAATAGGGTATCACGGCCTTCAAGACGGCGATCTATGAGGGCTTCTGGGAGAAGCCGGATTAGAGATTAAGATAGGCTTAAACTTTTTATGGGATAAAAAGATGCCTGAATCTTACTAGTGTTTCAAGTGTAAAGGGATACTTGAAAGACTTCATCTTTAATAAAGATATGCTTCTTCTTTATGAGGATTCAGAAGATATGCTTAATTCTTTTGGACAGGTAAAGATATGCTGAAATCTTTAATAAGCCATTGAAACAATGCTGTTTGTTTGTTTGGTCTTTCCCTCCCGGCGACCTTTTTACAAAGAGGTCTGGGGCAGGTACAATTGGTTTGACATTGCATATAAAACCCGGCGGTTGTACCATCGGGTGGTTATATTAACTGATTTGCAATTCGCGATAATTTGCCAAACAATTGATTGATACAATAGGGTATCACGGCCTTCAAGACGGCGATCTATGAGGGCTTCTGGGAGAAGCCGGATTAGAGATTAAGATAGGCTTAGACTTTTTATGGGATAAAAAGATGCCGGAATCTTACTAGTGTTTCAAGTGTAAAGGGATACTTGAAAGACTTCATCTTTAATAAAGATATGCTTCATCTTTATGAGGATTCAGAAGATATGCTTAAATCTTCTGGACAGGTAAAGATATGCTGAAATCTTTAATATGAAACTAAAGGATAACGAAAAGTAGTGGTGGAGTGCTACGGTTCGTTGACCGGCGGTTTTGTGGCACATATTTTGTACCGTTTTTTGGGTGTAACCCTATGAGCATTAATCCCCGGAAATTTCTCTTTCCAGGGCGGAGTACCGGTGTTGCACCAGGTGACCAGGTAGTTCCCGGGGGCGGGGTAGTTTTCCCCCAGTCTCTGTCATGTCGGCACTTGAACCTCTCATTGCTGTATGTTCAACGCCGTTAAGCTCAGGTATCCCTATATTATTTTTATTTGTTAATGAAATAATTTAATAACTGAATAATAATAAACATATATATTTTCTATGATTATATTATGATAATATTGTGTTTATTTATAGTAATTTATTT
This sequence comes from Paralithodes platypus, assembly GCA_032716605.1. Classification (NCBI taxonomy): domain Eukaryota; kingdom Metazoa; phylum Arthropoda; class Malacostraca; order Decapoda; family Lithodidae; genus Paralithodes; species Paralithodes platypus. The sequence goes on along the minus strand of CM064528.1, from coordinate 30,198,823 downwards.
TAATACAATTAAATATAAATTAAATTAATTAGTATACTTTATGATTTTGCTCACCAGCTCTGCTTTAAATGTGTTAATGAGCTATGGGAGCTTTTAATTATCATAAACCTTTACGGGACTCGGACGAGGGCTCCCATTCAGAGAGTATACCAAGCTCGCAAGCGAGGGACAGCCACAGCCAAGGTGTATGGCGATACTCACAGTCCTGGCAGGACAGAACACATCCCTTTGTGACTCAACTAGTGCTGACGTCCACCGGAATGCCGATGTACCATCTTCTATCCCAGTTTTAACATGGCAACATGTGGAGGTCCCGGCTTCGGCGGGATCTTCCCATGATAAGCCAGACTAAACGGATGAAGAACAACGATCTCTGGTCTCAGAGATGGAGGTTGAAGAGTCCAGTCACCTTCTAGGCGACTCAGGGTACTGTCGAATCTCCACGGAGTTCGTCATCGGCTAGGTATGTACCGGCGGAAGAGATTGATGGACTACTATTGAATGCACTTAATAGGTTCTTTGGCCCTACGCCGGAAACTCCTACAGTTGATACGGGAGATCCCGCGATGTCGACGAATGTGCGACCTCTGGCTACATCCTTTGCTTTAGCTAAAATACCTAACCATCCTCTTGTGTCAGATCCAATTTCCAATGTGCCAGGCACAGCAGCTCTCACTACTTCCAATGTGCGAGTCATATCAGACATATCTCCCCCTCCTTTAGAAAAGGCGCCAGTCAAAAACAGGAGCTATGCCTCTTTTATACGGGCCTGATGAGTCAGGGGTAGCAATGTTACCAACTCAGCCAGAGGCAGCACAAGCCACTATTTTCGGGGGAGTTCCCTGTACCACATGAGTGGGTAATCCAAGGCGATAAGTCTAGAAAACTCAGAACTTTGGTTAGTCAAGGAAATGTTTTGGATGTTCATATTAACCCTTCAGACCCGGAAGGGCTCTTAACCCTTAAAAAGCGGCTCACGACATAAGTCGAGTTGAAAAAACTGGCAAAAAACGGGTGAAAAAAGGGTGGAAATCGAGTGAAAATGGGTGGGATAGTAATGATCCATACGTCCGACATCTGTGGCCTCCCGGCCCACACTAACTCCAGTTCCCCCACCGCGCGGGAGGATGACAGTGTAACCAATAGTTCGCTAAAAGTGAGCAAGGTAGCAAAATCAGCTAAACTTCCATCTTCGAGGTAACACTGTCAGTGCTCCACGAGTGCTACGTAGCTGTATGTGGCGTCATTGTGTAGCGATTTCCACCTAGTTTTTGGCGCAATACAGTTCCTTTCATACTGATGGTTGATATAGCAGTCAGAATGGCCTGAAAAGGCCCAAAACGGCCACAGAGGACCCGCTAGACTAGGGTTATACACCCATAAAAAACACACCCGAGCTACCCGGAAGGGCTCTTATACACCCATGAGCTCAAAGCCTGTAAGCTTGGTGTGCGAGGCGTACGTCCGACGCATGTAAACAACAGCCGGGTGGACCGACGCCCCGCATCTCCGGCCACAAGAAGGAGTGCATCGCTTGTTCGTGTGTGCCTGTATGTTATTGTTAAGTATCGAAAAGTAGTGTAAAGTGGCTGTTTTTGCCATAAAGTTATCTCCAATGAAATCATCATCACAACTGAACCAGTTGACTTAGAGAGCTCTACTTAACGCAATTCTACAGGTACGAAACACATCTACGCTTGGGGATGCGCGGAAATGCGGAAGCAGTCAGAATAACAAAGATACGGTAGCCTAGGCGTAGACGTTTTTCGGCCAAAACCCCCGGATTTCGGTGAATATATATGGAATACATAGCCGGGGCTATGAGGAAGTAAGAAGGAGGTGTGGTGTGGAGGTAGATGTGCTGGAAAGTGTGAAAAGGAACAACTTGAGATGGTTCGGCCATATGGAACGTATGGAAAGCGAGAGAATGACTAAGAGGGTGTACGAGAGCGAGGTGGAGGGACAGAGGGGGAGAGGTAGACCGAATATGAGGTGGAAGGATGGAGTGAGGAACTACATGAACGAAGGCGGTGCTGGTTGGGAGGAGGGGCGTCGACTGACTGGGGACAGAGGTGCATGGGGGCGGTTCGTTCGTGGCCACCCCTTCGGGGATCACGGCGTCAGGCAATAGATAGATAGATAGCCGGGGCTGGAGGGTTAAGGCCATTCCAAGTTATTATAACCATGACTTAATCTTCCCACCAAATCCCTCCAGAACACCATTCTTGGTTCTCTCTTCCGGTTTTTGGTGCCGGCGGAGTCCCCTCTGCTTTGTTTGACTTCTTGGCTGCCACCCCCCAAATAATCAATTTGTGCGAATTATAAGATCCCTTTAGCACGCCTTCCCCAGCTTACCTAGACCGCGAGTTTAGGTTAAGAGGAAAAGCGTTTAAACTGTTTTCGCACTATATGGTTCCCAGAAAGTAACAAAGTCTCTGTTACGCTCTTCTCAGGCAATAGAAGCCGCGGAAGTCAGGAAAGCCATTTAACTTTCCCGGCGCTTGCTTCTCCAGACTTCCATCCAAGTCTTTAGGAGATATTCGGACGGCCTTATTAGAGGCAGTTCGAGCAAGGCAGGATCTGAGGATGTTCTTAGTGAAGAAACTTCTTGACCGTATTGCAAGCCAAGTAGTTCTGTCTCCAGTTCTAACTCCTTCTTTGATTTCACCAGCAGTTTGGAAGACTGTTTTCAATTTGGCACAAGCATTCAAGCAAGGTCCCGGCAAGCCCTGATGCCCTTGTTAGAACAAGGGATCAGGGTCTTGTGGTATCTGGGCGACTAACTGGTGGTGGCAGAAACAGAAAAGTTACGCATCATTCATGTCTATGTTACGTTAAACCATCTCAAATCTCTAGGATTCAAGGTCAACTTAGTAAAAGTCAAACCCTTGTTCCCTCACGAGTATTTCAGGGGATAGGGATGGTCGAGGACACAGCTTCTCTCACTCTGAGTCAGAGTGTGGACACTCGAAACAGATTTCGCAAAAACTGTTTGTTTCTCCACAGTCTGACTACGACACAGAGACTTTGGGAATCTCTAGTCGGTTCTCTCAACTGGGTTCAGCTAACTGTGAAGTTGGGCCGGTTGCAAGTCTAACGTTTAATCTTGGAGGGCAACAAATTTTTCCCACTATTACCGGCGGGGATAGTATGGCCTATCCCAACGTTATTACACAACTTACTAGCGGTTTGGGCGACGAGAGAAATGTTGCACGCAGTCATGTCATGAACCTCTCCTCCGCCGTCGGTATGGGTGGACATGGATGCGTCAGGAACGATAGGTTGGGGCTTTTAGTCAAACCTCGGGCATCAGGGTCAAAGGTTTTGGTCCCATTTAAAAATCTTCCACATCAATGTCAAAGACTTACTAGTCCCCTTATCTGTCCTTCAGGCTCACGGCTCTCCTTTACGGGGCAAGTCGGTGGCCTTCAGAATGGACAATCTGAATGAGGTTCACTGTATTCAGAAACAAGGGTCAATGAGATCTCGGAAGTGGCTAAACGTGTCAGAAAAGATTTTTATACTAGCTAACAGGCTGGACATTCATCTTCACGCATCTTATCTCCCAGGCGTAGCAAACGTCTGGGCAGACGCTCTGTCTCAGAGACAAAGCACAACAGTAGAATGGGCGCTCTTGCGATTGCGGAGCATTACCATCCACAAGTGGATTTGTTTGCGTCTGAGAAGACTCACAAACTCCCACTGTAACTCACCCGCCGGACGATAACGCCGGCGGGCGGACCAGACGCTCTGATGACGGACGAGAACAGGTCGAGTTCCATTTATCCATTTTCCGCCGCCAGACGCGTCTCTAATGTGCCACGTAGTCAACAAACTACAGGATTAGCGAGGCGTAGTCTCGCTAATCGCGCCCCTGTGGCCGGCGCAGTGTGGTACCAGCATTTGAACACATGGTGCCCGCACCCAGTGTCACTCCCGGTCGGGTTGTTCCACTTAGAACACAATTGGCAACCTAGAAACCTCGCGGACTTGTTCATTATGGACATTCAGGAGGCCAAGTGGCTAGCACCATATGGTAGCGACGTGACCAAGATATTCACGAATCAATATACCCAGTCTACAAAGCGACAGTTTCAATCGCATTGGCAAGCTTTTACGTCTTGGATTCTTAGAACAAAACAAACTGTGCCCTCGGTGGCGTTGGTTGTTAATTATTTAATTTATCTGTTCATGCAGAAACATTTATCTGAAAGTGATTTATGTGGGCAGGTTTTAAACTCCGCCCACCTCCCCGTCAGCTCATGCCTACCTGGTTTCTGGACAAAGCATTGTCGTTATTTCGTTCCCGTATGTACCAAAGACTGCAGATTTTACAAAAAGGGCAGTATTCCTTATGGCTTTGGCTACCGGGAACAGAGTATCTGAGCTGGCGGCGATGAGCAACACACCTAATTGCCTCAGGTTTGATAGGCTTCATGAGTGTATTCACATTGCACCTTCCCCAGGATTCATAGCCAAGAATGAGCACAGTGAACACGTGTTTTCAGAGTTCACGGTGCCGGCGTTAAAAAGGGGAAAGGTGCACCATCTTTTTTGCCCAGTGCAAGCTCTAACCAACTAATTAAGAGTGGCACCTCTAAATCATCAGGGTGCTTTATGGGTCGCAAGTCCGGGTGAACGCTTGATGGAGCGTACACTGGCTTCTCTCTTGGTCGAGGACTTTAAAGAGAAGAATCCCGGCGTTGTGGGTAAGACCCACGATTTACGCAAGGGGGCAGCCTCTTTACGTTTCCTTAATAATCTTTCGGTGGAAGTTATTAAGTCCACACAGTTGTGGGCCTCTAATCAGGAGTTTTTGACTCGATACCTTTCAGTAGCTCTGGACAAACCTTCCTTGCCATGTATAGCTTTACGGCAGAGGGTCTAGGTGGCCCTTTTAGTCACGTTTTGTTTAATTTCAAGAAAAAGGGGGGGGGGGGGGGGTGCAGTCAGTGTTACACAGGACACCCTAGACCCCTCCGGAGTATTTGTTCGGAACATACGAGCTGTGATACTGGTTGTAGGCATTGTATTATAAAATGTATCTGTAGTATTCATTTGCAGGAAATTGTGCTAATGGCCAATAGTAGTGTTACAACAATTCTTGTTGTAAGTAGTTTTGGCTGTGAAGCAATAGATTTTTAAGAAATCTCGGTAGTTGCAACTACGACTTTTACTTTTGAAGTAATTACTTCTGCATAAGTACACGAGTTCAGTACTTCTACGAAAGTACAAGAATTAATTTATGTTTGGTTATATTTTTAGGAATATATCCACTAGTTAATGGGGTTTATATGTGCACATGTAAACTTATAAGTTTTTAGTTTTCACCACTTACTTTAAGTGGGGTGCCTTCTTAACTAGCAGATCTGTGTACAGAGTCTCAGAGTTAACCCTTTTTCAAGCAGGCTTCTTTGAAGCACGCTCCTGCTTGTACCCCTTTTTGAAGATTTAGGCTGTATAAAGTTTATGCACCCGAATATATCTTTTTTACAAAAGTAAGAATACTATGTGGTTGTTTGATTATCTGCTTTTACTAGAGTTATGATATGATTACGAATCTCCCCCTCCAGTCTTAGATATCAGGCATGTTCGTCAATGATGGAGGGGCCACAAATAAATTATAGGCTTGACTCCTGCAAGGAGATAAAGAAAACCTAATATTTAGTAGTGGCCCCGTAATCATTGACGACTGGGGCCCTCCCGACCATCCCCTTCCCATTCGTTGATGTATTCTTACAGTTTCTTACAGTAGATCCTCTGGAAAAAGGCAAACTATGCCTGTGTATCCAGCTCAGTACCAGTACTTGCACTGCTGCGTTTGTTCACGGTGGGCGGCGGCGGTAGCAGACGCAACATTTCTACTATTCTGTATTTTTGTTTTATAATCAAACTTCAAGTCTTGTCTTCCCCATGCTTTATCAAGATTACTTTCAAACTCCCTTATTGATTCGGAATCGACTACATACTGGGGCAGTGCGTTCCACTCATTTACCACTCTATCACAAAATGAGTTCTTTGCCTTCTCAAGCCTATTTCTTTCTTTGTAAATTTTCTTAGAGTGTCCTCTCGTTCTTGTTCCCTCCCGCATCAAGAAGATAACTTCACACACATCCTCATCGTACTTTCCTGACACTATCTTAAAAGTCTCTATCATATCCCCTCTCTTTCTCCTATATGCCAGTGTCGGAAGCCCCAGTGTCCTCAACCTCTGCTCATAGCCCGCGTTCTTCAACGTTGGTACCAGCTTGCTAGCTCTCCTCTGCACTTTCTCCACTGCTTCTATATCCTTTACCATATATGGAGCCCACACCTGGTATTGAGGATTTTGGTTTACTTGATATGTCAGTGAAGGAAGAATGACGCCTGCAGTAGCGTCTGGTCAAAGATCCACACAAGTACATCCACGATATGATGGAAAGATTATTGAATAGTTATTCTTATTTTCTTTTTGTTTTTATTTTTTACGAAGTTTTTTCGTAGTGAGAACCCAATTCATAATGACTGAAGCCATGAGTGAGGTCGCGTGCACTCATGATGAAGGCTCCTCAAATTTTAAATGCTCTGCGCGGTAGATTCAAACTACGGCGGATGAGTGTTTGAAGAGGGTGCCTTATGTAATAGGCATGTTCGTCAATGATTACGGGGCCACTACTAAATATTAGGTTTTCTTTATCTCCTTGCAGGAGTCAAACCTATAATCTTTGCCTTAGGCTAAGTTCTTCCATTAAATTGACACGACTGTACTTGACCATTCTTAATATGCACCTGTCAGTACGCTCTTTTAATATAAACTCTCTTGTTTATTAAGTCTGTCTTTCCTTGGTCTTGATCAGTTACTAATGGCTAAAGTTTTGTTTGCTGCTTGGATGTCCGCCTCCAATGTGGTACTCTAGCTCTACGTTGGATAACGTAGAGGCTACTACTAAATTGGGAGGTTTGACGCCTCCCAAATAACCAAATAAGGAAAACCTTCTATTTGGTAGTAGACTCGTAGTATCCAACGTCATAGTATCCCGCCCTCGCGCCATACCCCTGCCCATCCAATCTAGTCTATTTAACTTGATACCAGGATGTCTAATTAACCCGGTCGGGTTGCACGGGAGGCTCACGAAGACGTCGTAAGGAGCCTAGATCGCAGATGGGCAAAATTCTTCAACTTTCTCTTCTCTTTCTCACCCATATTTTCGTTTTTTCTTTAAACTAGTGGCCTCAAAAGTGTGTACAACGTACCTAGTAGAGAATGTTGGTGCTACTCTAGATGTTATCGATTAATCGCGCTGGTGGTTACGATAATTGCCCGCTCCCAGAGCGGAGCGGAATTATACATAGTATATATTTATTAGTGGCCCCTCCATCATTGACGAACATGCCTATTACATAAGGCACCCTCTTCAAACACTCATCCGCCGTAGTTTTGAATCTACCGCGCAGAGCATCTAAAATATGAGGAGCCTTCATCATGAGCACACGCAACCTCACTCATGGCTTCAGTCATTATGAATTGGGTTCTCACTACGAAAAAACTTCGTAAAAAATAAAAACAAAAAGAAAATAAGAATAACTATTCAATAAGCTTTCCATAATATCGTGGATGTACTTGTGTGGATCTTTGACCAGACGCTGACTCAGGCGTCATTCTTCCTTCTCTGCTCTGCGCTCAGCCTGCCCGGACGTGTCTCCCCACGCTCCGCTGGTTCCGCATTTGTTGCGTCCCTAGTGAGTTTTTTCTCATTTGTTTACTGCGGGATGTATCGAGTAAGGTTAGGATATGCGTAGCAGGAGTGTCCTGGGCTGGTTGCCCGCAGTGCAGTGTATTTTGGGTCGTTGTTTGGGGCATCTATTTCGGATGTACCCTCGTGGTCCTGTTGTGGACTTGTGAACTTTTTCACTGTTAGCTAGCTTTGTGATGCAGGCGGCTTTCATTACGCGTTATTATTGCTTCCTTTTATCTTTCTGATGAGGTAGCTTATTTTTACTGACTTTCCCAGCGTATTTTTCTTCACTTAGTGAAGTTTTTTCTGGGTCCCGAGTCAGTTCTTCCCTTTGCCGGAAGTATTTGCTACAGTGGTGTGTTGACGGTGGTTCCTGTTGTGATATAATTCAGTGCTTTTTGTTTATATTACGACATGCTTACTTTTATGTCCGTCTGCCTAGGCCTAGCCAGCCTCTCGTAGCTTTGCCACATGTACAAGTGTTATTGATTTATGTTATAAATATGTACTACTGTGTCATGTGTGTCCTGGTTTAGTTGTGTATTGGCTAATTTCACGGACTATTTATGTGTCCTGGGTTAGTTGTGTATTGGCTAATTCCTCGGACTATGTTGGGCCCGGCGTTAGTTGTGTTTTGGCTACGCCTCGGTCCTGTTTTGCGTTCAGATGGTACAGTAGGGTCCCGCATATAACGTGTTCGCATAAAACGAGTCTCGATTAAAACGACCGACCTAAAATATTAATATTTAATTTTCGATCAGAACGAATGTGATCACATAAAACGAGTCCGCCGCCAAAGTGGGGCAAATCCGAGGAGTTTTCTATAGAGCGCCGAAATATCGTACGCTTTCATATAGAACGCCGAAATATCGTACAAAACGTACGAAATATCGTACGCTCCTGACGGAAATTTACGCTTCCAGTGAACATTGACGATATTGGGCCACCAAAATGCTGTGTTCACATAAAACGAAATCGCATAAAACGCCCTCGTTTATCGACCATATACTCGTTTTATGTGAGACCCTACTGTATCTGGACGGGGTGGGTTATTTCCGGCGGGTTTTTCTCGGTTACACCATGAAAAACCCGGCTGGTTGCCGAGTTTTAGCCACGCGTGGTTTAAAAACAGGCTTGTTTCCCCGGCGAGTGGGTGTCTGTGGCTCCCCATGACTGCGTCTCTGTGGTGCCTGTTTCAGGCCCCTTATGAATCCCGGCGGGATGGCTGTACCCATCTAACAGTGTTCATACGGACACGTGTTAGTAGTTTTTCGGTTTTGCAAAGCCAATAAAGAACCTAAGCTGTTGTTGTTTTTCCTCCCCGGCGATATTTTACAAAGAAGTGGGGATAGGATTGGTTGGGGTTAACGTTAAATCACCCGGCGGGTGCAACCTGGAAGGGTGGGATGAACGAATTTACAATAGAAATTCAGTTTAGTTGACCAGACTTTGAGGGATGCATTGTGTATCACCTTCAACATACGGCGAATTAAGGCACAATTGGGGTTAACGTTTTTACACTATTCTTCACACCCGGCGGGTGCTCCCTGGAAGGGTGGGAATAACGAATTTTCAATTCAGTTAGTTAACCAGACATTTGAGGGATACGTTTTGTATCGCCGCCTTCAGCTTAAGGCGTAATTGAGGTTAACAGTTTTTTAAACTAATATTCACGCCCGGCGGGTGCTCCCTCGAAGGGTGGGAATAACGAATTTACAATTCAGTTAGTTAACCAGACAATTGAGGGATACGTTTTGTATCGCCGCCTTCAGCATACGGCGATCTAAAAAGATACTTCGGGAGAAGTTAGGTCTCGTATATGCGTCAGGCGTCCCAGTTTTTGATCTACGAGATGATTCGGGGGCCGGCGTCTTTTTTAGGGGGTTTTCCAAAATTGAATCTGGAAACAAACACCACCGGAAAGACTAAAATCAATTATAAACGCCATGCGGGTCTTTATATTATGTCAGAGGGTATTCATAAATCTTTTTGGACAAGTTAAGATAATTTGAAATCTTTTACTTAGGAACCCCACCGCGTAGCGAGCCGTAGTCGTTGTGGATTGCGTCTCGTTACCCGGCGGGTTATTTAACACTTGTGTGCGGACATGTTGGATTAACCTTATGAGCATTAATTCCTGGAAATTTTCTTTTTTTCCAGAGCTGGGTCCCGGCGGGTCTATACAGAACCTGGAGTAAGTTTCCCACCAGTCTCTGTCATGGCTACCTTTGCCCCGGTTTTTGCTTTATGCATTACGCCCTCCTGTTCAGGTATCCCTATTTTTGCGCACACCCTTTGTATAAAATGTGTTAAATGTCTCGACCGCTCAAGGGGTCTGTGGGTGATGCGAAACTGTACCTTTTGCTCTCAGCTCAGTTTAAAAGTCTTACAAGACAATGATAAGACCGCAGCGGTCGCCTTACGGGAGGTCAGGCAGCAGATGACCGCTTATACTACTATTGTGGCTCATAAGTCCCTTCAATGCAATAACGTCCAGTTGTGGGATAAGTTACTAGTTGAGCACCCTCCCCTTAAACGTCCCTCTAGAGTAACTGTTCGTAAACCAACAGAGACTGGACAGGGTTCTATACTTGCTCCAGCCCCAGGCACAGCAAAGCGACAGCGAGAACCGACGCCCCCGGTGGCAGCCTCCTCGTCACGGGCGAGATCTAAGTCCAGGTCCCCGCTTAGGCAGCAGCAGCCGCCGAGTCTCTCTTCTTCACCAACGAGCAAGAAGAGTAAGACAGAGGGATCAACAAGTGAAGTTAGCGAGAAATCCTCTAAATCCAAGAGCAGTTCGCGGTCACACCGTAGCCACAAATCTTCCCGGAAGGACTCACATGATCGAAAGGCCTCCCAGCGTTCACCGGAGTCTAGTGCCTCTCGTCATACCTCTACCCCCCGACAGAGCTAGTGTGCAATCTCATAGGGAGAATTTAGTACCAGTACCAAAAGATAGTTTACCTCTTAGTATTTTAACTCTAGATTTGGAGAGTTCAGTGGACAGTGATCGTCCACTGGCAGAGTCAAGTGGGAACTCCATAATTGAGGGTATGTCAGACTCCCAAGGGAGTGCAGGCCAAGGCTTGGGTGTTTGGCGGTTTTCTCAACCTATGGCTAGAACTACACAAACAGTGGCTGATGTCCACCGGGACGCGGCGATCCCATCATCTATTCCTGACTTGTCTTTACAACAAGATGAGACTCCGGCTTCGGCGGAATCCTCTCGTGGTGAGCCGGATGACAAAGACGATGTATCTATTATCTCATACATGGAAGTGCAGGAGCCAGGGTCAGTTTTAGACGCCGCACAGGATCGTAATGATTCACCCTTGAGTTCATCATCGAATAAATTTGTCACAGCAGAGGAAATAGATGGGCTGCTAGTTAATGCTCTCACTAAATTTTTTGCCCAACAGCCGGAGACTCCTACAGTGGACCCGGGAGCTCCTATGACAGGTTCTAACGTCCGGCCTCTGATGACTTCTATTGCTTTGACTCAGATCCCTCACCCTCCCTCTATATCACCATCGGTGGTCACTAGGCCTGCTACGGCGGCACTGACTACTTCGAATGTAAGGGTTATAACGGATGTCAATCCACCCCCTTTAGATAGAGCACCTATGAGAAAGGTAGCTATGCCCTTACTGTACGGCCCAGATGAGTCATGGATTCATTTGATCCCCACTAATCCAGGGGTCGCTCAACCTACCTTGTCAGGGGAACTTCCGGTACCACGTGAGTGGGTAATACAAGGCAATAAATCTAAAAAATTAAGGGCCTTGGATACTTTGGGGAATGTACTAGATGTTAATGTTAAGGCCATTCCTAATTATTATCACCAGGACTATTTTGTTTATACTGCTAAACCTGCCTCAGCTTCGAAACTGTTTTCTGACTGGTCCAAGCACGATGGTTTTAATGACATAAAGACACTGTCAACCCTCACACCAGAACTTGATTTGCGAACTGTCACAGACTCAGCCGCTAATCCAGTTTTGAAGGTGGGGCAGTTGGGTCCGGGACCTTGGGTGGATTGGGAGACGGAGGCTCAGAACTTTGCGACCACCTTCACCTCAAAAACTTCCCACCAGATCCCTCAGGATAGTCATTCTTGGTTTTCAATGCCAGTGTGTTCTGCCGGCGGAGTCCCTTCGGCTTTGTTTGATTTCTTAGCTGCCCCCAAAATCAATTTATGTGAACTCAAGGATCCTTTCACTACCCCTACCCCTACTCACCTAGACCGAGAATTTAGGCTACGGGGGAAAGCATTTCGCCTGTTCTCACAGTACATTGTGATGCAACAGGTGGCTAAATCGATGCTCCGGTCCACTCAGGCAATCGCAGACGCGGATGCTAGAAGATCGGTTGAACTGTCTCGGCGACTGCTTCTTCAGTCGTCAATTCAGTCATTGGGTGACATCCGCACAGCCTTGCTTGAGGCGGTGCGAGCACGACAAGATCTCAGGATGTCCTTAGTACGGCGGCTTCCTGATCGTATTGCGAATCAGGTGGTCATGTCACCAGTGCTCACTCCCTCTTTAATGTCCCCTGAGGTGTGGAGAACCATTTTTAATATGGCTCAGGCCTTTAAACATAGTCCCGCCCCTTCTAGGAAACCTGCCTTTAACTTCCCCAAACCCAAGCCAGTCGCAAAAGCACAGCCGGGGGGATCTAAGCCCTTTCATCTACCTAAGTCCTCCTCCACTCAAGGTCAGTACAGGTACAAACAGGGTAAGTTTACAGGTCAGAAAGGACGAGGCTATAATAAACCAGGTCAGGGCACGTCTTCTGCCAACGCCAGCCAGCCGGCGAAGCGTCCACCACCTCCACCACCATCAAAAAACTAATGTCTCTCTCATTCCCGGGGCCGGTCTTAAGGCGGGTGGATCCGAGGGTAGTACAGCCGGCGAACCCTTGTCTGCTAACTGGGTCGTTCCGAACGTGTCACCAAGCATGGCCGTTAAACACTTGGGCAAGGATGGTGGCACGCAAAGGCATCACTTGGCAGTGGCTCCGGCGACCTCGCTTATGTCAGCCGACAACGGCGAATCTAGCTTCTTTAGAGGTGGAGTCACTGGTCACGGAAATGATAGCCAAGAATGTCATCATCCCGGTCCCTCAAAATTACCAGTCTTCACATCCAAGCTATTTTTGGTTCCCAAAAGGGACAGTGTTCAGATGAGACCCGTCGTAGACCCGTCGTAGACCTGTCGTATCTGAACCTTCACATTCACAACGAGTCATTCAGGATGTTAACAGTGCACCAAATTAGGCTAACACTTCCGCCGGGAGGTTGGATGTGTTCCTTAGACCTGACAGACGCTTATTGGCACGTTTCGGTAAACAAAAGATTTCAAAGATTTCTGGCCTTACGAATCAGGGATCAAACTTATGTCTTTCAGAGGATGCCATTCGGTTTGAACCTGGCGCCTCGCTTATTCACGAAATTAGTCCGGCAAGCACTGATGCGATTGTTACAACAAGGGATCAGGATTTTATGGTACCTAGACGACTGGCTGGTGGTGGCACAGACAGAGCAAGTATGCATAAATCATGTCAACATAACATTAAAACATGTCAAAACTCTAAGGTTCAAGGTAAATCTGGTAAAGTCAAACCTTGTTCCCTCACGAGTAGTTCAGTGGATAGGGCTGGTTTGGGACACAGCTGCTCTCACTCTGAGTCAGAGTGTGGACAATCGGAACAGATTTCGCAGGAAACTGTTCAGGTTCCTTCACAGTCTGACTACGACACGCAGAATCTGGGAGTCTGGTCGGCTCTCTCAACTGGATTCAACTAACGGTAATGTTGGGCCGGTTGAAAGTAAAGCTTTTAATATTGGAGGGCAACAGATATTTTCCGCTATTGCCGGCGAAAAATTATGGCCCATACCAAAATTAATCCACAACTTACTAGCGGTCTGGGCGAAGAGGGAAATGTTGCACTCGGTAATGTCATGGACCTCTCCTCCGCCGACGGTATGGGTAGACACGGATGCGTCAGGAACGATAGGTTGGGGTTTCAGTCAAACCAAGGGCACCAGGGTCAAGGGCTTTGGTCCCATTTCGAATCTCTCACATCAATGTCAAGGAATTACTAGTCCCCTTATATTTCCTTCAGGCTCACGGCTCTACTTTACGGGGCAAGTCGGTGGCCTTCAGAATGGACAATCTGAATGCGGTTCACTGTATTCAGAAACAAGGGTCAACGAGATCTCGGAAGTTGCTAAACGTGTCAGAAGAGATTTTTACTCTAGCCAACAGGCTGGACATTCATCTTCATGCATCTTATCTCCCAGGCGTAGCAAACGTCTGGGCAGACGCTCTGTCTCGGAGACAGAGCACAACAGTAGAATGGGCGCTCAAGCAACCCATTTTCAACCAAATGATTGCAGAGCTTTACCATCCACAAGTGGATCTGTTCGCGTCCAAGGAGACTCACAAACTCCCACTATACCTCACCCGCCGGACGATAACGCCGGCAGGGGGGCCAGACGCCCTGGTGACAGACTGGAACAGGTGGAGTTCCATCTATCTGTTTCCGCCACCAGACGCGTCTCTAATGTGCCATGTAGTAAACAAACTACGAGGTTATCGGGGCTTAGTCTCGATAATCGCGCCCCTGTGTCCGGCACAGTTGTGGTACCAGCAATTGAAAATGTGGTGCCCGGACCCGGTGTCGCTCCCGGTCGGGTTTTTCCACTTAGACACGATTGGCAACCTAGCGACCTCGCTGACTTTTGCATTATGGACATTCAGGAGGCCAAGTGGCTAGCACCGTATGGTAGAGAGGTGACCAATAAATTATTAAATCAATATACTCAGTCTACAAAACGACAGTACCAATCGCATTGGCAAGCCTTTACTTCTTGGATCCTTAGAACAGAACAAACGGTGCCCTCGGTGGATTTAGTTTTTCTATCTATCTATCTATCTATTGCCTGACGCCGTGATCCCCGAAGGGGTGGCCACGAACGAACCGCCCCCATGCACCTCTGTCCCCAGTCAGTCGACGCCCCTCCCCCCAACCAGCACCGCCTTCGTTCATGTAGTTCCTCACTCCATCCTTCCACCTCATATTCGGTCTACCTCTCCCCCTCTGTCCCTCCACCTCGCTCTCGTACACCCTCTTAGTCATTCTCTCGCTTTCCATACGTTCCATATGGCCGAACCATCTCAAGTTGTTCCTTTTCACACTTTCCAGCACATCTACCTCCACACCACACCTCCTTCTTACTTCCTCATTAGTCTGTCTATCCCTCCATGTAACTCCGCACACACTCCTTAAGTAATTCATTTCCACTGCTCTCACTCTTGGTCTGAGTCTCTCAACCAACGTCCATGCTTCGCTTCCGTAAGTCAGTGTCGGGATTACCACACTGTCATGCAAGGACTTCTTCACTTCCATACTGACCACCCTATTTCTTGTTACTGCTTTTAGCGTTCCTACAACCCTCTTCCCCTGTTGTACCCTCTCCCGCACCTCTTCATCCATAGTCCCATCTTTACTCAACACACTGCCCAGATACTTAAAAGAGTTGACGATCTCCATAGCCTGACCGTTCAGCTTCACCTCACACTCTGTGACTTCACCCCTTTCGAAGACCATAACCTTGCTCTTCCCCGTATTTACCTTCAAATTCCGTTTTTCGCACACTGTTCCAAACTCATTTACCAGACCCTGCAACTCCCATTCATTATCACTCATCAGAACTGTATCATCCGCAAACAGCAGTATAGGTAGCAGTTTAGTTTAATTATTTAATTAGTTTTTAATTATTTAAATTATCTGTTTGAGCAGAAACGTTTATCTGTGGTAACGTTAAAAAATCACTTAACAGCGATTAGAATACCATTTTGGGACCTTACCGGTCTCTCAATACCAGTTGCGGAGGAAACAGGTTTTATGAGGGCATGTTTTAAACTCCGTCCACCTCCCCGTCAGCTCATGCCTACTTGGTCTCTGGACAAAGCATTGTCATTACTTCACTCCCGTCTGTAACAAAATACTGCAGATTTTACATTACTCTTAAAAAAGGCGGTATTCCTTTTGGCTTTGGCCACAGGGAACAGAGTGTCAGAGCTGGCGGCGATGAGCAACACACCTAATTGCCTCAGGTTTGGTAGGCTTAATGATTGTATTCACATTGCACCTTCCCCAGGGTTTGTAGCCAAGAATGAGCACAGTGTACGCGTGTTTTCTGAGTTCACTGTACCGGCGTTGAAAAGGGGAAAGGTGCACCATAATTTATGTCCAGTGCAAGCTCTAACCAAATATTTGAGGGTAGCTCCTCTAAACCCCCAGGGTGCTTTATGGGTGGCAAGTACGGGTAAGAGTGAAGTTGGGGAAAGCACCAGGAACAGATGGAGTGTGTGGGGAAATGTTGAGGTATGGTGGTGAGATAGTGATAGAATGGGTATGGAAAATGTGCAAACTAGCATGGGAGAAGGGGAGTGCACCCGATGACTGGAAGACTGGCATAATAGTCCCCCTATATAAGGGCAAAGGGGAAAGAGGAGTGTGTGGTAACCACCGAGGAATATGTCTTCTAAGCGTAGTAGGGAAGGTATACAGTAGGGTAGTGATTGAGAGAGTGAGAGTGACGGAGAGAAATGGATAGGCGACGAGCAGGGAGGTTTTGGAGGGAAGAGATGTGTAGATCAGATTTTTACCCTGAATTGCGTTGGAGAAGTATCTGGAGAAGAAACAAAAGGTGTATGTTGCCTTTATGGACTTGGAGAAGGCCTATGACAGAGTGGATAGAGAAGGTTTGTGGAAAGTACTTAGAATATACGGAGTAGAAGGCAAATTGCTGAAAGCAGTGAAGAGCATGTATCAGGTGCAAAGGCGGCAGTGTGGAGAGTTGAGCAGAGCGAGTTCTTTGACCTGAATGTTGGTTTGAAACAGGGGTGTGTGATGTCCCGTGGTTGTTTACTGTATATGGATGGAGTCATGAAAGAAATACTATCAAGAGCAGTGAATGTTGGTGTATCGAAAAGGGAGGGAATTGAGTGGAAGCTACCTATACTGCTGTTTGCGGATGATACAGTTCTGATGAGTGATAATGAATGGGAGTTGCAGGGTCTGGTAAATGAGTTTGGAACAGTGTGCGAAAAACGGAATTTGAAGGTAAATACGGGGAAGAGCAAGGTTATGGTCTTCGAAAGGGGTGAAGTCACAGAGTGTGAGGTGAAGCTGAACGGTCAGGCTATGGAGATCGTCAACTCTTTTAAGTATCTGGGCAGTGTGTTGAGTAAAGATGGGACTATGGATAAGGAGGTGCGGGAGAGGGTACAACAGGGGAAGAGGGTTGTAGGAACGCTAAAAGCAGTAACAAGAAATAGGGTGGTCAGTATGGAAGTGAAGAAGTCCTTGCATGACAGTGTGGTAATCCCGACACTGACTTACGGAAGCGAAGCATGGACGTTGGTTGAGAGACTCAGACCAAGAGTGAGAGCAGTGGAAATGAATTACTTAAGGAGTGCGTGCGGAGTTACATGGAGGGATAGACAGACTAATGAGGAAGTAAGAAGGAGGTGTGGTGTGGAGGTAGATGTGCTGGAAAGTGTGAAAAGGAACAACTTGAGATGGTTCGGCCATATGGAACGTATGGAAAGCGAGAGATGACTAAGGGTGTACGAGAGCGAGGTGGAGGGACAGAGGGGGAGAGGTAGACCGAATATGAGGTGGAAGGATGGAGTGAGGAACTACATGAACGAAGGCGGTGCTGGTTGGGGGGAGGGGCGTCGACTGACTGGGGACAGAGGTGCATGGGGGCGGTTCGTTCGTGGCCACCCCTTCGGGGATCACGGCGTCAGGCAATAGATAGATAGATAGATAGATAGAAGTACGGGTAAGCGCTTACTGAAGCGTAGATTGGCTTCTCTTTTGGTCGAGGTCATTAAAGAGAGTAATCCCGGCGTTGTGGGTAGGGCCCACGATTTACGCAAATGGGCAGCCTCTTTGCGTTTCCTTAAGAATTTTTCTGTGGAAGATATTACGTCCACGCATTTGTGGGCCTCTAATCATACGTTTTTGACTCGGTACCTGTCAGTAGCTCTAGACAAACCTTCCTTGCCATGTATAGCTTTAAGGCAGAGGGTCTAGGTGGCCCTTAAGTCACTTTTTGTTTTAATTTCAAGGAAAGGGGGGTGGTGCAGTCAGTGTAACATAGGGCACCCTAGACCCCGCCGGAGTATAAAGAGATGTGATATAAAGTATGAGTAATGTGATATGAAAATTTCTCTGTTATATTCAGGGCGGGAAATTGTGCTAGTACTGTACAATGTTAGTACAAACAACAGTGTTGTTATAATAGTTTTGGCTGTAAAAGCAATTTAGTTTTAAGTATTGGATATATTTTGCAAAATATTTCCACGAGTATTATGGGGTTATATGTGCACATGTAAACTTATAAGTTTTTATTTTTCACCACTTATGTTGAGTGGGGTGCCTTTTTAACTTACAGATCTGTTCGCAGAGTCTCAAGAGTTAACTTTTTGTATCAAGCAGGCTTCTTTGAAGCACGCCCCTGCTTGACCCCCTTTTTGTATATATGTGCTGCGCCATTAAATATTTTTTTTTTTCAAAGTAAGAATACTATGTGGTTGTTTGATTATCTGCTTTTCTAGAGTTATGATATGATTACGAATGTCCCCCTCCAGTCTTAGAAATCAGGCATGTTCGTCAATGATGGAGGGGCCACTAATAAATTATAGGTTGGACTCCTGTAAGGAGATAAAGAAAACCTAATATTTAGTAGTGGCCCCGTAATCATTGACGACTGAGGCCCTCCCGACCATCCCCTTCCCATTCGTTGATGTATTAAGGATTTTGGTTTACTTGATATGTCAGTGAAGGAAGAATGACGCCTGAGTCAGCGTCTGGTCAAAGATCCACACAAGTACATCCACGATATTATGGAAAGCTTATTGAATAGTTATTCTTATTTTCTTTTTGTTTTTATTTTTTACGAAGTTTTTTCGTAGTGAGAACCCAATTCATAATGACTGAAGCCATGAGTGAGGTCGCGTGCACTCATGATGAAGGCTCCTCATATTTTAGATGCTCTGCGCGGTAGATTCAAAAATACGGCGGATGAGTGTTTGAAGAGGGTGCCTTATGTAATAGGCATGTTCGTCAATGATTACGGGGCCACTATTAAATATTAGGTTTTCTTTATCTCCTTACAGGAGTCAAACCTATAATCTCTACGTTGGATACTACGAGGCTACTACCAAATAGAATGTTTTCCTTATTTGGTTATTTGGGAGGCGTCAAACCTCCCATTCTACCTCATTGTTCCACCACCAGGAGGCCTTATTCCTGGGGTGACCCTTTGTTTTCCCACAGATTTTGTTAATGGCAGCAAGAAGGCTATGCTTAAAGATATTCCATTGACTATTTACATCGCTAGGCCTAGCTTCCTTATTTCTATTAATTTCCTCCAGTTCACTACCGGTATGAAACCTATCCCTAAATTCCTTGTTCTTCAGCAGCCACACTCTCCTTTTGGGCATGTATACCTTCTTGCGTTCAGGATCTCTGTACAGTATAAGCTCATGTTGCACACAAGTAGCTTATGCTGGGGGATACATTATTCGCTCGGGATGACCTTTACATCCCGAACCAGTTTCCAGTCTTTCCTGTTAACCAAGAAGTAATTTATCTGGCTAATGGAGACCCCAGAGTTATATGTGACCAGATGGATCTGTCTTTTCTTGAACTTCGTGTTACACACGAATCGCCAAAACAATCAAACTTTGTCGTATTCCCTCTTACATTCAATCCAGTCGTATGTACCACCCCTTCCCCTACCACTTCGACGATTTTCCCGATGAAATTATATGGTATGTCAAATAACAAATTATTAAATAAAATAAATGTTGTTGTAAACAAAAATACCAAAAATAAACGGGATGGATGTAGTTCCGGGCATACGGTCGTCATGATTACATAGGGCGATCGCCGCGGTTAACTTTCGTCTATTTTGACGGCGATTTTTTTCGGTTATTTGCCCTATGCTGGCAATATATATGATGATGACAATATGTCTTGGGGGGGGGGGCAAAGCCCCCTCTCAATAAATTATTGTATCCAATGGCATTCAAAATAGACGGGAACATGATTGCAAGCGTCCGACGCCGACGCCGTCACATTTACATTTGTCAATCGCCGTGGTTAAGTTCGCGTCTATTTTGACAGCGATTTTTTCGGTTAATTGCCCCCTGCTGGCAATATATATGATGATGGCAATATGTCATGGGGGGGTGAGGGGGGGGCAAAGCCCCCCCTTAACATATTATTGTATCCAAAAGCAGTCAAAATAGACGGGAAGATGATGGCAAGCGTCCGCCGCCACTCCGCGTAGTGTAAAGAAGGCTGGCGGTACGCCCGAATTCTACATTCTACCCAAATAAACTAACCAAAAACAACAAAAAAAAATCAATACATTTTAACTAAAGTAATTAAAAGAAGGTGCGTGTCAGGGAGCCAATCCTCACGGTGCGCGGAGAGGGTGGTGGCAGGAGACTGGTGGGTGTGTCTAACTGAGTGATGCTGGGGACGGTAGTTATCATCATGTCACCTGGTGTTGATACTGCACTGCTCATATCACACTCCTGGGGAAAGAACAAATTATCTGTACATTTATAGTATACTGTTAAATTAATGGATTGAGTTGAACATAAAGATCTATTTTGGTATCTATTTCCTTGTATAATCCAACATCAAGATCTATTTGGTACCCATTTTCTTGTACACTCGGATACCATAGTCTCTAGCCCACTCCTCTCTGGCAAGAGGTGAGGCCAGGACCCTTACTGGACGGCGGCCCACAGTGATAGTTAGGGGTGGGGTTGAGGGGAGAAGGCAACACACACACGAACACACTGAGAAGCATTTGAGGTCTTTGAATCCTGCCTTAGCCTCACAAATAAGTATGACATTTATCTAAAATTATTATTATTGCAATTATCATTATTATTACAGTATTATTATTATTTTTGTTGTACTTAAATTTCTAAGTTCAAGCACACTAATAAGGTGGGGGAATAATTAGACAGTTGTTGGAGTTTTGTATATTTAATTAACAGTCCAACTCTTAAGCTAACACGGGTCCAGTAACCCACTTCCTGTTCGGGCCGAAATGAGTTCAATACACGAATTGAATAGTTCATTGACCCACACCAGATAGTACATTGGAACTTGAGAGCTCCCGTTACCATCTACTTGGATTCCCGCTATTCAGGTAATGACTGACTTCGACTTCGATCCATTGCAGGTTACCAGACTCGACTAATAATTTTACAATGCCCTCGGATGTCTAACTAAGAGACCAGGGCTTCTCTGACCAAAGACTATTATTCGTAAATCTAAATCACAAATGCTATTAACTAAATAATATAGCCTTTACGGAGCCCCTGGATGTCTAACTATAAGACCGGGGCGTTACGAACATAAATCCTCCTAATACAATACAACACCTGGATACAACACTGGCCCATAGACCACTTAATTCCCCACAAATAATATAATCTTTATCTCACCACCCCTTTACAGCATCGAACGCGTAGTCCGTTACACCTGAACATAAATTCTCTAAATACAACGCAATATTTATTAGTGGCCCCTCCATCATTGACGATTATGCCTATTACATAAGGCACCCTCTTCAAACACTCATCCGCCGTAGTTTGAATCTACCGCGCAGAGCATAACAAATTGAGGAGCCTTCATCATGAGCGCACGCAACCTCACTCATGGTTCAGTCATTATGAAATTGGGTTCTCACTACGAAAAAACTTCGTAACAAATAAAAAACAAAAACAAAATAAGAATAACTATTCATAAGCTTTCCATATAATCGTGGATGTACTTGTGTGGATCTTTGACCAGACGCTGACTCAGGCGTCATTCTTCCTTCTCTGCTCTGCGCTCAACCTACCCGGACGTGTCTCCCCACGCTCCGCTGGTTCCGCATTTGCTACGTCCCTAGTGAGTTTTTTCTCATTTGTTTACTCCGGGATGTATCGAGTAAGGTTAGGATATGCGTAGCAGGAGTGTCCTGGGCGGGTTGCCCGCAGTGCAGTGTAGTGTATTTAGTGTGTTGGGACATCTATTTCGGGTGTACCCTCGTGGTCCCGTGGTGGACGCGTGAAACGTTTGCGCGGTTAGCTAGCTTTGTGATGTAGGCGGCTTTCACTACGCGTTATTAGGCTTCCTCTTATCTTTCTGATGAAGTAGCTTTTTCTTTTCTCTGACGTTCCCAGCGTATTTTTCTTCACTTAGTGAAGTTTTTTCTGGGTCCCGAGTCAGTTCTTCCCTTTGCCGGGAATTTTGTGCTACATTGGTGTGTTGACGGTGGTTCCTGTTGTGATATGATTCAGTGCTTTTTGTTTATATTACGACATGATTACATATTATTTCCGTCTGCTTAAGCCTAGCCAGCCTCTCGTAGCTTTGCCACATGTACAAGTGTTATTGATTTATGTTATAAATATGTACTTCTGTGTCATGTGTGTCCTGGTTTAGTTGTGTATTGGCTAATTCCACAGACTATTTGTGTGTCCTGGATTAGTTGTGTATTGGCTAATTCCACGGACTAATTGTGTGTCCTGGGTTAGTTGTGCTTTGGCTAATTCCACGGTCTATTTGGTGCGTTCAGATTGAATCTGGGCGGGGTGGGTTGCCTTTTCCGACGGGTTTTCTCGTTACACCGTGAAAACCCGGCTGGTTGCCGAGTTTTAATCACGCGTGGTTAAAAAAGGCTTGTTTTCCCCGGCGAGTGGTGGCTTGAGGCTCTCCAGGACTGCGTCTCTGTGGTGGAGCCTGTGTTCAGGCTTACTGTGTTTCCCGGCGGGATGGCTTTACCCATTTAACTAAGTGTTCAAGCGGACACTTGTTGAGTTTAGTTTTTCCCGGTTTTGCAAAGCCAGTAAAACTAGGCTGTTTGTTGATTGGTCTTTCCTCCCCGGCGATCTTTTGCAAAGAAGTGGGGATAGGAACAATTGGGGTTAACGTTAGAAACTTAAAATTCACACCCGGCGGTTGCACCTTGGGAGGGTGGGATTAACGGATTTGCAATTCAGTATAGTTGACCAGACAATTGAGGGATACGTTAAAGTATCGCCGCCTTCGACATACGGCGATCTAGGACGCTTCGGGAGAAGTCAGATCTAGCATTTAAGACAGGTTTCCCAGTTTTTGATCTGCGAGATAATACGGGGGCCGGCGTCTTTTTATGGGTTTCCAGTAAAACTTAACAAACACCACTGGGAAGACTGCGTCATTTATAAAAGCCATGCTGGTCTTTATATCATGTCAGAGGATATTCGTAAATCTTTTGGACAGGTTAAGATATTCTGAAATCTTTACTTATGAACCTCCCGCGTAGCGAGCTGTAATGGTTGTGTATTACGTCTCGTTACCCGGCGGGTTATTTAACACTTACAGTTTTTCTTACAGTAGATCCTCTGGAAAAAGGCAAACTATGCCTGTGTATCCAGCTCAGTACCAGTACTTGCACTGCTGCGGTCGTTCACGGTGTTGGCGGCGGCGGTAGCAGACGCAACATTTTTACTATTCTGTATTTTTGTTTTATAATCAAACTTCAAATCTTGTCTTCCCCATGCTTTATCAAGATTACTTTCAAACTCCCTTATTGATTCGGAATCGACTACATACTGGGGCAGTGCGTTCCACTCATTTACCACTCTATCACAAAAGTTCTTTGCCTTCTCAAGCCTATTTCTTTCTTTGTAAATTTTCTTAGAGTGTCCTCTCGTTCTTGTTCCCTCCCGCATCAAGAAGATACCTTCACACACATCCTCATCGTACTTTCCTGACACTATCTTAAAAGTCTCTATCATATCCCCTCTCTTTCGCCTATATGCCAGTGTCGGAAGTCCCAGTGTCCTCAGCCTCTGCTCATAGCCCGCGTTCTTCAACGTTGGTACCAGCTTGCTAGCTCTTCTCTGCACTTTCTCCACTGCTTCTATATCCTTTACCATATATGGAGCCCACACCTGGTTTGCATATTCCAGGTGTGGCCTAACCAGCGCTGTATATAGATTCCTGAAGATTTCTTCGTCAAGTGACACAAATGTCCTCCTTATCAGCCCTACAATTCTATTGACTTTGTTTATCTTTTCCGCTAAATGTTCTGAGAAATTTAACTTATTATCTATCACTACTCCTATATCCTTTTCTGCACTCACTTCCTCCATCGCTTCATACATACTGTATCCTACCTTGTCTATCTTGCTGGTCCCAATCCGCATGTACTTGCATTTTTTTGGATGAAAAGGCATTAACCAATGCTCAGACCATCCCTTCATGCCCTCCACATCTCCTTGAAGCAAACCCATATCTTCCTTACTCCTCACTCTTCTATACAGTTTAGTGTCATCCGCATACAGGTATACCTCACTTCCATTAGTTATAACTTCAGGCAAGTCGTTGATAAATATAACGAACAGCAGTGGTCCCAACACAGATCCCTGAGGTACCCCACTTGTAATTTCCCTCCACCCCGAGCCTATTCCATTCACCTTGTGAACACTTGTGTTCGAACATATTGGTGTGACCTTATGAGCATTAATTCCTGGAAATTTTCTTTTTTCCAGGGCGAAGTTCCGGCGGGTCTATAGAGAACCTAGAGTAAACCCGGGGGTGGGTTAGTTTTCCACCAGTCTCTGTCATGGCTGCCCTAGACCCTGTTTTTGCTTTGTGTGTTACAAAGACCACCAAAAGACCAGAGCATGGAGGGAGTTGGAGTTTGAGGAGATGGTAGAGGATATGATTCAGTCGTTGAGAAGATTGCTTTTAAGGAAGAATCGATTGATCTTGGTAGGAGATTTCAACTGTAGTGAGGTTGATTGGGAATCGGGAGATGCAGGGCCAAATCAGAGATCTTGGGGAAGTCGGCTAGTGGAGTTGGTTACGGAAAATGTACTTGCACAACATGTGAAGAAAAATACAAGAATGAGGGGTAATAACGAACCTTCTAAACTCGATCTGATTTTTACAAAAGATCCTCACGAAATTAGTGATATAAACTATCTATGTCCTGTAGGTAAAAGTGATCACCTATTACTAAAATGGAAGTTGACCTCGAGTAATGCCAATAGATTGGACAATAGCTACATAAATGACAGATTAAATTATAGTAAAGCTGATTATGTATCCTTGAAAAGATATTTAGAGGGAGTAGATTGGGATCTTATTTTGAAGGAACGGGACGTACAAGGTAAATATAGTAGATTCCTCGAAATTTATAGAGTAGGAACAAATATGTTTGTCCCAAGATATAAAACTGGAAATTTTACTAAGCAGAAAGATTGGTTTAATTTGAAATGCAAAAGAGCTTTGGGTAGGCGTGATGCAGCTTGGGCTAGATTAAGAAGAAGGAACACTGAGAGTAATCGGAATAAATATAAACAGGAGAGGAATAGATATGTTAACATAATTAGGCAAGTTAAAATGAACTATGAGAAGAACATAGTAAATAAATGTGAAAGTGACCCTAGATTATTTTATAAATATATAAACAGTAAGTTGAAGGTAAAGAAACAAATTACTAAATTAAGAGTTGATGCTAGGACGTATGAAAATGTATCGGACATGTGTGAGGTAATGAATAACAAATTGGGGTCAGTTTTTACTAGAGAGGAAGGTTTTGACGAACCACAGGCGGGAGTACTGGAGAGTGGTCTTAGTAAGATTGAAATAACTAGAGATGAGCTGTTATCTGTGATGAGAGGACTTGAAGTAAGGAAAGCTATGGGACCGGATGAAGTGTCTGCCTGGGTTTTAAAGGAGTGTGCAGAGCAATTAGTGGAGCCAGTGAGGGACATAATTCAAGCTTCCTTAGATAAAGGACAGGTTCCTGTTGAATGGAAAAGAGCTAATATCATTCCGATATACAAGAATGGAAACCCAGAGGACCCTCTAAACTATAGACCAGTTTCACTTACTAGTATTGTATGCAAGATTTGTGAAAAGCTAATTAGGAAGAGATGGATGAAAATGTTGGAGAGAAAGAAAATAATAACCCCAAAGCAATTTGGATTCAGAGAAGGGACATCTTGTGTTACCAGTTTGCTATGTTATTACAGTAGGGTGATAGATGTACTCCAAGAAAGAGGCGGATGGGTGGACTGCGTCTACTTAGACCTTTCCAAAGCATTCGATAAGGTACCACATAAGAGATTGTTATCTAAGCTTGAGACGCTAGGATGTGTCAGGGGGAGTTTGCTGAAATGGATGGAGAGCTATTTAACAGATAGGGAAATGAGGACCAACATTAGAGGAACTTACTCATCGTGGCGGAAAGTTGAGAGTGGTGTGCCGCAGGGATCTGTGTTGGCACCTCTCATGTTCCTTATGTACGTGAATGACCTGCCGATAGGCATAAACTCTTACATGTCAATGTTTGCAGATGACGTAAAAATTATGAGACAAATAACAAATAAAAGTAGTTGTGAGGAGCTGCAAGGGGATTTAGATAAAATATACGAATGGAGCACCAAGTGGAAAATGAAATTTAATATAAGTAAATGTCATGTGTTAAATATGGGAAGAAGTGTGAATAGACCAAATTGGGAGTACAGGATGGGAGATAATAAAAGTAGCAAGGCCGAAAAAGAAAAAGATTTAGGGTTGATTATACAAGATAATTTGTCGCCAGAGAAACATATTAACAAGCTCTTTAGCGGAATGTATGCAATGGCCGGGAATATGAAAGTTGCTCTGAACTATTTGGATGAGACCATGGTAGCGAAAATTATGAAGAGTATGATTAGACCAAGATTGGAGTATGCAGCAGTGGTGTGGTCCCCGCATCTAAAGAAGCATATTCACAAGTTAGAAAGAATCCAGAGAGCAGTCACTAGATTGGTTCCAAGTCTCAGAGAACTGCCATATGAAGGGAGGCTAGACAAATTAAATCTACCGAGTCTAAAAGAGAGGAGAGAGAGGGGAGACATGATAATGATGTACAAATGTACCCGGGGGCTGGAGAGGCTGGATAGGGAGGATATATTAATTATGGATACAGGAATAACTAGAGGCCACAGCTACAAAGTAAAAAGACCTACCTGCAAGAACGATATCAGGAAGTTTAGCTTCCCCTATAGATGTATTGACAAATGGAATGGGCTGGAGGAGGAGGTGGTAGGGGCAAGGAACATCCATATTTTCAAGAAAAAATTGGATAAAAAGTAGACTGAGAGACGGGACAACACGAGCTTAGCTCAACTCCTGTAAACTACAATTAGGTAAATACAATTAGGTAAATACACTCTCCTGTTCAGGTATCCCTATCTTTGCACACACTCTTTGCATTAGATGTGTTAAATGTTTAGATCGCTCAAGGGGTTTGTGGGTGACGCAGAACTGTACCTTCTGTACTCAATTGAGTAATAAAGGATTGCGAGACAATGATAGACCCGCGGCGGTCGATTTGTGGGAGGTCAGGCAGCTGTTGTCCACTTATGCTACCACAGTGGCTCATAAAGCCCTTCAATGTGATAACGTAATTCTTTGGGATAAATTACTTATTGAGCACCCCCCTATTAAACGTACCCCTTCTAAATCTAGAGTAATTGTACGAAAGTCGGCAGAGACTGGGCAGGGTACAGCACTTACTCCAGCCCCCGGCACATCTAAGGGACCTCGTGAACCTACGCCCCCGGTGACAGCCTCCCGTTACGGGCGCGGTCCAGGTTGCCCCTCAGACAACAGCCGCTTAGTCACTCTTCTTCACCGGCGAGGAAGAAGAGCAAAGAGGAGAAGTCCAAGAGCAGTTCTAGTGATAGATCTGAGAAGTCCAAGAGCAGTTCTAGTGATAGATCTAAGTCACACCGAAGCCACAAATCTTCCAGGAAAGATTCTCATGAACGAAAGGCCTCCCGGCGTTCGCCGGAGCCTCATGCCTCACTTTCTGCCTCTACTCCCGACGTATCTAATGTCCAATCTGATGGGGCGGGAGTGGAGTCAGAGACTGTGGTGGGGTGTTACCGGCGGAAAGGTTGCCAACGGATATTATAAACTTAGAATTAGAGAGTTCTGTGGGCAGTGATCGCCCTCTAGAAGGGTCTAGTGGGGGCTCAGTGGTTGATGGGGTAACTGACTCCCAAGGGAGTTCAGGCCAAGGCCTGGGTGTGTGGAGGTATTCCCAACCATGGAATGAAGGCCCACATCTGGTTCAGGAGACACAGGTAATGGCGGACGTCCACAGGGACGCTGCGATCCCATCATCCATTCCAGACTTAACATGGCAACACGAAGGGGTCCCGGCTTCGGCGGAATCCTCTCGTGACGGGCCAGATGACAAGGATGAGGTGTCTATAATCTCTGACATGGAGGTGCAGGAGTCGGGTTCAGTTTTAGACGACTCACAGGATAGGAATGATTCACCTCTTAGTTCTTCATCTGCTAAGTTTGTCACGGCGGAGGAAATAGATGGGTTATTAGCTACTGCTCTAACAAAAAAAATTGGCCAGCAGCCGGAGACTCCTACAGTGGACCTGGGAGCTTCCATGACAATTTCAAGTGTTCGGCCTCTAACTACTTCCATTGCTTTAACTCAGATTCCGCACCCTCCTTCTGTATCACCTACTATGGTCACTAGGCCTGCTTCGGCGGCACTGACTACTTCTAGTGTAAGGGTAGTAGCGGATGTGAATCCTCCCCCTTTAGATAAAGCACCGTTAAGAAAGGTAGCTATGCCCCTTTTATACGGTCCAGATGATTCATGGGTACAAATGGTCCCAACTAAGAGGCCAGAGGTAGCACACCCCACTTTGTCAGGGGAACTTCCAGTGCCACGAGAGTGGGTAATCCAAGGAAATAAATCTAGAAAGTTACGAGCTTTAGATATTTTGGGTAATGTACTTGATGTTAATATTAAGGCCATTCCTAACTATTATCACCATGACTATTTTGTGTACAGTGGAGCCCCTATCCTAGCTGCTAATCGGTTCCGCAGAAATAGAGCTAGGATTGAAACAGCTAAGATCGGGGCACTGTTCTTATGGGGAAAATTCAATCGGTTCCGTGCTCATGCCAAAATTTGCATCTTTTTCTATTTTTTGCCTATGAAAACATGTTTTATTGTACACAAATTCAATTTTATGCATTATACTGTATCATATAATACACCATAGAATAAGTTTTTAATAACTAGAAAGAAAAGGCCCAATATCTAAACAATTACCGCACTTTTTCCCAGTGTTAGGCTATGAAAACATGTTTTTTGTCTAGGCTACATCAAGTAGCCTAGGCCTAAATCTTATGCATAGTAAATAATAATGTAGACATGGCTAAATGACAGTCCTAACCATAAATACTGTAGATTGGGGCATTGTTTCTATCATGCGAAAATTTTAGGCCTAGCCTAGGCCTAGGTTCTAAATTCGTCCAGCCACCCCTCAAGTACCCATTTCGCCCCAAATACATCCAATAAATACATATTATGAGGAAAAGACGTATACGTATTATGAGAAGATTACTTACCACACAGATTTTATTATAAATCATTGTCATATTTAGCCTAGCCTAGGCTAACATCGTCTAGGCTAAAACATCGTCTAGGCTAGGCAATTCAATCGCTTTCGTCCGACATGGACTGGTCTTTGCTGTGTTTTGAGCATGAAATTCCTTCATTGCTACCACCAGGCCAACCATCCCTATCACTAGATGTACTAGAGGTTATAATAAACGCGAGAGATAAGGGGTTCAAGCACAAAAAGGCTTGCAAACGGTTGTTTTGTCAACACAGATACTAGCTAAACTGCAAGCGTCTGCTTCGTGATGACGTCATACAAAGATGGCGGCATCTTGCGCATTTGACGATCGGATCTCGGATTCACTCGGATTTCATCTCTAAACGGCAAGCTACTGGCAGATTCTTTCGTTATGTTAAAACAAAATTATTGTTTTTGTTTGTTTTCTAGTTTTATGTCGAGTTTTTCGTTATTTTTGCTATTTTTTCGGGTTTCGGCTGGGATTTTGATGCGAGGAATGAGGCTTTTGGCGCGAGAATTGAAATGGGGAATATTTGGTGTGTGGTGCGAGAATTGAATCAACGAAGACCGGTGTATCGAGGATGGGGGCTCCACTGTATACAGCTACACCTGCAATACCCCCTGCATCAGCTTCAAAACTGTTTTCTGACTGGACCAAGCATGACGGTTTTAATGATATAAAAGCACTGTCAGCTCTCACTCCAGAATTAGATTTACAAACGGTCACAGACACAGCCGCTAATCCAGTTTTGAAGGTGGGGCAGTTGGGTCCAGGACCTTGGGTGGAATGGGAGGTAGAGGCTCAGAACTTTGCGACCACCGTCACCTCAAAATCTTCGCACCAAATTCCTCAGGACAGCCATTCTTGGTTCTCTCTGCCAGTCTTTTCTGCCGGCGGAGTTCCATCTGCTTTGTTTGCATTTTTAGCTGCCCCCAAAATCAATCTATGCGAACTTAAAGATCCTTTCACTACACCTTCCCCAGCTCACCTAGACCGGGAGTTTAGGCTACGGGGGAAGGCGTATAGACTTTTTTCCCAATACATTGTTACGCACCAGGTGGTGAAGTCTATGCTAAGATCTACTCAGGCAATCGCGGACGCGGATGTCAGAAGATCAATTGAACTATCTCGACGTTTACTCCTTCAGACTTCTATTCAGTCGTTGGGGGATATCCGTACAGCCTTGCTCGAGGCGGTGCGGGCGAGACAGGATCTTAGGATGTCCCTGGTGAGGAAACTTCCTGATAGAATTGCGAACCAGGTGGTCATGTCGCCGGTGCTAACTCCCTCTTTAATGTCCCCTGATGTGTGGAGAACTGTATTTAACATGGCTCAGGCCTTTAACCCTCTCACCACGGAAGACCTCTTGAACGCCCATATAACAGGTACCCGGAAGGCCTCTTGAACGCCCAGTGGTTGAAAGCCTGTGAGCTTCGTGTGCGAGGCGTCGGTCCGACGCATGTAAACAACAGCCGGCTGGACCGACGCCCCGCATCTCCGGCCACAAGAAGGAGAGCGTCGCTTGTTCGTGTGTGCCTGTATGTTGTTGTTAAGTATCGAAAAGTGGTGTAAAGTGGCTGTTTTGGCCATAAAGTTATCTCCAATGAAATCATCATCACAGCTCAACCAGTTGACTTAGAGAGCTCTACTTAATGCCATTCTACAGGTAAATAACACAGCTACGCTTGGGAATGCGCGGGAAGCAGTCTGATTAACGAATATACGGTAGCCTAGCCTAGACGTTTTTTGGCCAAAATACCCGGGTTTCGAGGAATATATAAATTATATAATACATAGCCGGGGCTGGAGGGTTAAGCACAGACCCGCCCCTTCTAAGAAACCTGCTTTTAACTTTCCCAAACCCAATCCAGTCGCAAAAGCTCAGCCGGGTGGGTCCAAGCCCTTTCTTCTACCTAAGTCCTCTTCCCCCCCAAGGTCAGTACAGGTATAAACAAGGAAAGTTTGCAGGTCATAAAGGACGAAAGTATAACAGACCGGGCCAGGGCCAGTCTTCTGCCAACGCCGGCCAGTCGGCTAAGCATCCACCACCACCACCACCACCATAAAAAAACTAAAGTCTCTCTCACTCCCAGGGCCGGTCTCACGGCGGGTGGATCAGAGGGTAGTACAGCCGGCGAACCCTTGTCTGCTAACTGGGTCGTTCCGGACGTGTCACCGCGCATGGCCATTAAATACTTGGGCGAGGATGGTGGCACGCAAAGGCATCACCTGGCAGTGGCTCCGGCGACCTCGTTTACGTCAGCCGACAAAGGCAAATTTAGTTTCATTAGCGGTGGAGTCACTGATCCGAGAAATGATCGCCAAGAATGTCATCATCCCGGTTCCTCAAAATTACCCAGTCTTTACATCCAAACTATTTCTAGTGCCCAAAAGGGACAGTGTTCAGATGAGACCAGTCGTAGCCCTGTCTTATCTGAACCTCCATATTCACAACGTGTCCTTCAGGATACTGACAGTGAATCAAATCAGGCTAACACTTCCGCCGGGAGGATGGATGTGTTCTTTAGACCTGACAGACGCGTATTGGCACGTCTCAGTAAACAAAAGATTTCAACGGTTTCTGGCCTTACGAATAATGCATCAGACATGTCTTTCAGAGGATGCCGTTTGGATTGAACCTAGCACCTCGCTTATTCACGAAATTAGTCCGGCAAGCCCTGATGCCCTTGTTAGAGCAAGGGATCAGGATTTTGTGGTATCTAGACGACTGGCTAGTGGTGGCAGAGACGTAACAATTATGCATCAATCATGTCAACATAACATTAAATCATGTCAAATCTCTAGGATTCAAGGTAAACCTGGTAAAGTCAAACCTTGTTCCCTCACGAGTAGTTCAGTGGATAGGGCTGGTTTGGGATACAGCTACTCTCACTCTGAGTAAGAGTGTGGACAATCGAAACAAATTTCGCAGGAAATTGTTTCTGTTCCTTCACAGTCTGACTACGACACGGAGAATCTGGGAGTCTCTGGTCGGCTCTCTCAACTGGATTCAACTAACTGTAAAGTTGGGCCGGTTGAAAGTCAAACGTTTAATATTGGAAGGCAACAAATGTTTTCCACTATTGCCGGCGGAAAAATTATGGCCCATACCAAAATTAATCCACAACTTACTAGCGGTCTGGGCGAAGAGGGAAACGTTGCACTCAGTAATGTTATGGACCTCTCCTCCGCCGACGGTATGGGTAGACACGGATGCGTCAGGAACGATAGGTTGGGGCTTTCAGTCAAACCAAGGGCACCAGGGTCAAGGGCTTTGGTCCCATTTAGAAATCTCCCACATCAATGTCAAAGAATTACTAGTCCCCTTATATTTCCTTCAGGCTCACGGCTCTACTTTACGGGGCAAGTCGGTGGCCTTCAGAATGGACAATCTGAATGCGGTTCACTGTATTCAGAAACAAGGGTCAACGAGATCTCGGAAGTTGCTAAACGTGTCAGAATTTTTTTTTATTCTAGCCAACAGGCTGGACATTCATCTTCACGCATCTTATCTCCCAGGCGTAGCAAACGTCTGGGCAGACGCTCTGTCTCGGAGACAGAGCACAACAGTAGAATGGGCGCTCAAGCAAACCATTTTCGACCAAATGATTGCGGAGCCTTACCATCCACAAGTGGATTTGTTTGCGTCAGAGGAGACTCACAAACTCCCACTGTACCTCACCCGCCGGACGATAACGCCGGCGGGCGGGCCAGACGCCCTGGTGACAGACTGGAACAGGTGGAGTTCCATTTATCTGTTTCCGCCGCCAGACGCGTCTCTAATGTGCCACGTAGTAAACAAACTACAGGATTATCGGGGCGTAGTCTCACTAATCGCGCCCCTGTGGCCGGCGCAGTTGTGGTACCAGCAATTGAAAACGTGGTGCCCGCACCCGGTGTCACTCCCGGTCGGGTTTTTCCACTTAGACACAATTGGCAACCTAGAGACCTCGCTGACTTTTGCATTATGGACATTCAGGAGGCCAAGTGGCTAGCACCATATGGTAGAGACGTGACCAATAAATTCATGAATCAATATACCCAGTCTACAAAGCGACAGTATCAATCGCATTGGCAAGCCTTTACTTCTTGGTTCTTAGAACAGAACAAACTGTGCCCTCGGTGGCTTTGGTTTTTAATTATTTAAATTATCTGTTCGAGCAGAAACGTTTATCTGTAGTAACGTTAAAAAATCACTTAACAGCGATTAGGATGCCATTTTTGGACCTTACCGGTCTCACCATACCAGTCGCGGAGGAAACAGGTTTTATGAGGGCATGTTTTAAACTCCGCCCACCTCCCCGTCAGCTCATGCCTACCTGGTCTCTGGACAAAGCATTGTCGTTACTTCATTCCCGTCTGTACCAACATACTGCAGATTTTACATTACTTTTAAAAAAGGCAGGATTCCTTATGGCTTTGGCTACCGGGAACAGAGTATCTGAGCTGGCGGCGATGAGCAACACACCTAATTGCCTCAGGTTTGGTAGGCTTAATGAGTGTATTCACATTGCACCTTCCCCAGGGTTCATAGCCAAGAATGAGCACAGTGAACACGTGTTTTCAGAGTTCTCGGTGCCGGCGTTGAAAAGGGGAAAGGTGCACCATAATTTATGTCCAGTGCAAGCTCTAACCAAATATTTGAGAGTGGCACCTCTAAATCACCAGGGTGCTTTATGGGTAGCAAGTACGGGTAAACGCTTGATGAAACGTAAACTGACTTCTCTCTTGGTCGAGGTCATTAAAGAGAATAATCCCGGCGTTGTGGGTAGGGCCCACGATTTACGCAAGTGGGCAGCCTCTTTACGTTTCCTTAAACAAAATTCTGTTGAAGATATTACGTCCACACAGTTGTGGGCCTCTAATCATACATTTTTGACTCGATACCTTTCAGTAGCTCTAGACAAACCTTCCTTGCCATGTATAGCTTTAAGGCAGAGGGTCTAGGTGGCCCCTAAGTCACTTACAGTTTCTTACAGTAGATCCTCTGGAAAAAGGCAAACTATGCCTGTGTATCCAGCTCAGTACCAGTACTTGCACTGCTGCGGTCGTTCACGGTGTTGGCGGCGGCGGTAGCAGACGCAACATTTTTACTATTCTGTATCTTTGCTTTATAATCAAACTTCAAATCTTGTCTTCCCCATGCTTTATCAAGATTACTTTCAAACTCCCTTATTGATTCGGAATCGACTACATACTGGGGCAGTGCGTTCCACTCATTTACCACTCTATCACAAAATGAGTTCTTTGCCTTCTCAAGCCTATTTCTTTCTTTGTAAATTTTCTTAGAGTGTCCTCTCGTTCTTGTTCCCTCCCGCATCAAGAAGATACCTTCACACACATCCTCATCGTACTTTCCTGACACGATCTTAAAAGTCTCTATCATATCCCCTCTCTTTCTCCTATATGCCAGTGTCGGAAGCCCCAGTGTCCTCAACCTCTGCTCATAGCCCGCGTTCTTCAACGTTGGTACCAGCTTGCTAGCTCTCCTCTGCACTTTCTCCACTGCTTCTATATCCTTTACCATATATGGAGCCCACACCTGGTTTGCATATTCCAGGTGCGGCCTAACCAGCGCTGTATATAGATTCCTGAAGATTTCTTCGTCAAGTGACACAAATGTCCTCCTTATCAGCCCTACAATTCTATTGGCTTTGTTTATCTTTTCCGCTAAATGTTCTGAGAAATTTAACTTATTGTCTATCACTACTCCTATATCCTTTTCTGCACTCACTTCCTCCATCGCTTCATACATACTGTATCCTACCTTGTCTATCTTGCTGGTCCCAATCCGCATGTAATTGCATTTTTTTGGATGAAAAGGCATTAGCCAATGCTCAGACCATCCCTTCATGCCCTCCACATCTCCTTGAAGCAAACCCATATCTTCCTTACTCCTCACTCTTCTATACAGTTTAGTGTCATCCGCATACAGGTATACCTCACTTCCATTAGTTATAACTTCAGGCAAGTCGTTGATAAATATAACGAACAGCAGTGGTCCCAACACAGATCCCTGAGGTACCCCACTTGTAAGTTCCCTCCACCCCGAGCCTATTCCATTCACCAGTACCCTCTGTCTCCGATCTTTCAGGAAGGCTTCTATCCATTTCACACATTTCTCCCCTATATTATAGCTTCTAACTTTCTCTATTAACCTTTTATGTGGGACCTTATCGAAGGCCTTCATAAAATCGCAGTATACCACGTCTATTACATCACCATCTTCTAGAATTTGCATCCAATCATCAACCACCTTAATTAGCTGTAGTACCGTCGACCTCCCCGGCAAGAATCCGAACTGTCTCCCACTGAAAAGTTGGTTTGACTTCATATGATCCATTATTCCTTCTCTAATTACCGTTTCCATTAGTTTACACACAACACTTGTCAAACTGACTGGTCTATAATTCCCTGGGTCATTTCTCTTTCCCTTCTTAAATATAGCTGTTATGTTCGCCTCTCTCCAGTCCATCGGGATTTGTCCTGTATTAAACGATACCTCAAATAACATTTTCAATGGCTCTACCAACATCTCCCCTCCTTCCTTTATGATTCTTGGGTGTATCCCATCCGGTCCCGGTGACTTACTTCTGTTCATTTTTTCTATAGCCCTTCTTATTCTAGCATGGGAAAACTCTACTAGTTCTAGTGCCGGTGCCTGTTTGATGGGAATAGTAGGCACTGCATCCTCCGACTCCACTGTTAGTACTCCCCCAAAGTATTTCCCCAGCACCTCTGCTTTCTCCTTATCAGTCTCCGCTCTACTCCCACCATTCAACCCCCCCACCAGCTCTGGGATCCCTACTCTTCTTGTTAACTTTTCCTGAATGTACTTCCAGAATATTTTTGGATTATCCTTCACATTTCTAGCTATCTCTCTCTCCCTCTCCTTCACCCCCCTCCTTGTTTCCCACCTTATTTTATTGTTTATTTGTCTGCGTTCCAGATCCACTTCCTTAGCCTCTATACTAGACCCCCTATTCTTTTTTAACAATTTTAATCTTTCCCACAATCGTTTCTTTCTTCTAATCACTTATTGTTTAATTTCAAGAAAAGGGGGGGGGGGGTGCAGTCAGTGTAACATAGGACACCCTAGACCCCGCCGGAGTATGTGAGCTGTGATACTGTTTATGGGTGTTGTGATATGAAAATTTCTCTGTACTATTCATTACAGGAAATTGTGCTAGTACAATTGTAGTACAAACAACAGTGTTGTTGTAAGTAGTTTTTGGCGGTGAAGCAATCTAATTTTAAGCATTGGATATATTTTGCAAGATATATCCACTAGTTTTATGGGGTTTATATGTGCACATGTAAATTTATAAGTTTTTATTTTTTCACCACTTATTTTAAGTGGGGTGCCTTATTAACTGGCGGATCTGTACTCAGAATCTCAGAGTTAACCCTTTTTTATCAAGCAGGCTTCTTTGAAGCACGCTCCTGCTTGTACCCCCTTTTTGTATATATGTGTTGCGCCAAAATATATATCTTTTCGAAGTAAGAATACTATGTGGTTGTTTGATTATCTGCTTTTGCTAGAGTTATGATATGATTACGAATGTCCCCCTCCAGTCTTAGATATCAGGCATAATCGTCAATGATGGAGGGGCCACTAATAAATTATAGGTTTGACTCCTTTAAGGAGATAAAGAAAACCTAATATTTAGTAGTGGCCCCGTAATCATTGACGACTGGGGCCATCCCGACCTTCCCCTTCCCATTCGTTGATGTTTTAAGGATTTTGGTTTACTTGATTTGTCAGTGAAGGCAGAATGACGCCTGAGTCAGCGTCTGGTCAAAGATCCACACAAGTACATCCACGATTATATGGAAAGCTTATGAATAGTTATTCTTATTTTCTTTTTCTTTTTTATTTGTTACAAAGTTTTTTCGTAGTGAGAACCCAATTTCATAATGACTGAACCATGAGTGAGGTTGCGTGCACTCATGATGAAGGCTCCTCAATTTTTTATGCTCTGCGCGGTAGATTCAAACTACGGCGGATGAGTGTTTGAAGAGGGTGCCTTATGTAATAGGCATAATCGTCAATGATTACGGGGCCACTACAAAATATTAGGTTTTCTTTATCTCCTTACAGGAGTCAAACCTATAATCTCAACCCTAATACAATACAACACCTGAATACAACACTGGCCCGTAGACCACTTAATTCCCCACAAATTATATAATCTTTATCTCACCACCCCTTTACAGCATCGAACGCGTAGTCCGTTACACCTGAACATAAATTCTCTTAATACAATGCAATATCTTAACCCTAATACAATACAACACCTGAATACAACACTGACCCGTAGACCACTTAATTCCCCACAAATTATATAATCTTTATCTCACGATATTGAACTCTTTATCCGTTACACTTATTCCCGGATACGTACATAATATCTTAACGCAATATATACGTCCTTACTAATTCAAAGATTCTACTTTAGGCTTATTCACTATCGCCGCTCAACCGACGGACTAACCATTAATAAGATTATTAATTCAATTTCCTGCACAACATAAGATATAGTATAATTCTTGGACTAGTGTCCTTCCTATATATATTTCCCTAATACTCGGACTAGTGTCCTTCACATATACTGTACTGTATATATACAGTACTGTATATCTATATCCCTAAGCTGAAGCTCATCTATCCGCAACTATCTATTATTCCCACTGAACCCTATAGTTGCTTTCAAATCTCAATCCCTCTTACTTTAATTAATTCTCGTCCTATAAGATCCTATCTATTTGATAGCTAATGGCATGGAGCCTTCTCTATCAATAAACACTAATACTCTATGAACACATCATCCCTTTATTTTGTTTCGTAAGTCAAGTCTATGAGTCGTATTCTTAAAAACCCATACCTTCCTTTAACTTTCCTTTCCCTTCCAAGGAATTTTCTTTCCCTTCGGTATTCTTAAAGAATTCCTTGGAAGGATTTTTTTTCGGAAGTGTTGGTAGCTCTGTTCCACAGGCGAAGCTAGGCGCGTACCAGTTGGTATGCCTGAACTCCCTGAAGTAGTAAACAAACCTTGTCAAACAAACGTTTCCAAGGGTTGACTTGCATTATTGTTGCCCAAAACATGATTTAGACCACAAATATTGTCTTCAAAGCATATTATGTTGACTTGCACAAACACAAGAATGAATTGTCAACATGATATTAATAAATACAGGATCCTAGCTCTAAATCGCGCATGTACACCAACAAGCCATATTTTGTTGTAGTATTTAGACCTAGCCTATAGGCTATTATCCAAGAATATAATTACATATAAACTGATATGATAAGAAACAGGGATGGAGATAAATTAGATTAGCCGAATGTAGTGCGAATTAGTGTACCGTATATCAAGCATGAGCACTTTTCAATTACAAGGTCAAGTCTTCCATTTGACCAAAACTTAACAACTAAGCTATAGGAATCGTACAATAACCCACTATTGAGAAGTATTTACCTTCAAAGTTCAATACACATTATAGCCTGACATATTCTGGTGTGCTGAGTTCAAATACTAACTTGAACTTCTGTAGGCCTAGCCTATATATTATATAGGCCTAGGCTAGATTTGTTTTCTATTCAGCGAACAAAAAATAAAAGCTAGGCTAGCCTATATTTGATCTGGCCCAATTTGGTAAAAATTGCAATTCATGGCCCATAGTAGATTTACTGTGCTAGCCTATTGAAACTAGTTTTTTTCAATGTTTATATTTAGGCTACCGATATTTATTTATTAATGATCTAATTTGACCGTTTTTTATTTTTATATATTATTTTGGGGCAAGAATGTAGTTACCGGGTGTACCGGCAGTACCGCCCACCTCGTTTACACTACGCGGATGCCTTTGGATATAAAAATACATTAGCCTAACCAAACAACCTAACCTAACCTAACCTAACCTAGTATTCATGCAGTATAATGACAGGGGGCAAATAGCAGAAAATATAGCGTCGAAATGGATGGGAACGTAAGTGCGAGCGCACAACATGACATCCTTCCCTATTTTGGTAAGGGTTGTGTTAGCGGGCGTACCGCCTGCTTTGTTTCCATATTAGCACACTCGCAGTTACATTCACGTCTAATTTGACTGCTGTTATTTGCCCCTGGTAATATACTGTATATGATGATGACAATGTCATGGGGGGTGAGGGGACATAGCACCCCTCAAACCATTATTGTATCCCACGGCCAGGTGTTGGGTAGGCTAAATTGTTTTGCCGTGGGATACAATAATGGTTTGAGGGGGGCTCACCCCCCATCATCCCCATGACTTGTTGTCATTATCATACATATTACCAGCAGGGGCAAATAACAGCAATGAAATTAGACGCGAATGTAACTGCGAGCGTGCGACTGTAAACAAAGTGGACAGTACGTCCGCTAACACAACCCTTACCATTATTTGTTATTTGCCCTTCTGCAAACAATATATACTGTATATTGATGACAATAATTCCTGGGAAGGTGAGGCCCCCCTCAACCTAAGAAGCGGACATAATAGAAGTGAACTTAACGGTCATGGCCCAGAGCGTGCAAATCGACGCGGAAGGTTGCTTGGATAATACTGAACCTTTAAATAAGATTCTTCCAATTTTTAAATTGATTTTTGTTCTTGGGTAATCTGAATAAAAGATGAATCACCAATAGTTATGATTTAGGCATCAATGAGTAGGTTATTCATCATATTAGCTATTCATTAGTATAGTTTTGAAGATTGGGTGATATTCTTATGTTCTTTACTCTCCCCTCAAAGGCTAGGCTATCATATAGTTTGGCAAAGGCTAGGTTATCATGTAGTTAGGAAAATATCTTTGTAAGGCCTCGCCCAATTTCTTACCGATTACTCACATACACCAGTGGCTTGCACTATTTGTTTCACTAACTGGCCTTCCTTGTGCAGCCCAATATAATGTGCAATTAGATCCGGTGTCACGTTCTTTCGCTGACCCGTACACACTAAAACCTGACGGGGACTTGTCCACCACTGCCATACTGATCATAATAATGACTGATACCGATCCACCCACCACAGCTGCTGGAAGCACTGATGTTCCAACACTGTATGTACTGTATGTAATAATACCATAATTATTCCTAACCTTGAAGACTAGAGAATACTAAGGATGTAAAGTAAATTCGGACAGAAAATCCACAAATTTTATTTGAAACAGTGTGCGGGGGACTCTGGTGACTAGTGGGGTTTTCCTTACAAACATTGAGTAGGCTATATTTGACTATTATTGCGTTGCTGATTCAGTCCTTTCAATGCATTAATATTGTGCACAGTGTGACTACATTTTGACACATGTTAATGTAATAAGTTTGAAAATTCAGGTTTTGAGGCTTGCCAGGGATCAAGACCAATCCCAAGTTTTCAACAAAATCTCATACCATACTGTATACAGCCCAAAATAAGTAGCCACATTTTTTCATTAGCAATTTTGGGCTCTAATCTTATAAATTTTCTTTTAGCCTACCAGACTTTTAGCTACTACCAATGTTAGTAAGTTAGCCTATACACTCGGCATAATCAAACGCTGTATATTAGCATAGCCTAGGCCTATCTTAGGTTCTCAGGTTAAGTTATATTGTTTGGATATTTAAAGAAAGTAGAGGGATTAGGCTAGGATATACTGTAATGAAAAATTAGGGTAGCCTATAATTGTACTCACAACCAATAGTATTGAATAGGCTAGTGTTTACAAATATGTTTTTTAAGGGATTTTGTTTTGATTAGGCTAATATGATGACAATATTCAAGCAGACACTGCGGCAATATTAGCACGCTCTATGCGTCAGATTTTGCCACTTTTTTCTGAAATCATCCCTCGGCGAGTGGTTATTTGCCTCCTGCTGGCATTATATATGAATATGATGATGACAATTATGTCCAGGGGGGGGGGGGGTTTGAACACCAAATACTGTCAAATTAAAAATAAACACAGAGAGTGTGCAAACTGTTGCTGTAGTCTCCTTGAACTGTAGTTAAGATACCCGGTAGCTACCGAATAATCTAAAAACACGCTCCCTGATAGTGTACAAGGCTATGAAAATCAGGGAAAATATTATAGTGAAAAGGTAACTCGGACTTTCTATAACATAAAGTAATAAAGGTAAGGGTGTAGTATTCGAGGAATTTCGAGCTTATCGCCTGCCTTGTTTACACTACTCGCACGCTCGTGATCACGTTTCCGTCTATATTGACTGCCGTGGGATACAACATTAGGTTGAGGGCCCCCCTCACTCCCCCATGACTTATTGTCATCATCATATATAGCCATTTTGCCAGCAGGGGGAAAATTACTTAAAAAAAGCAGTCAAAAGTCGTGAATCGTGAAGGATGTATCCGGGTGTAAGGTCGTCATATTTACATAGGTAGTGCGCTTGTGGTTACGTTCCCGTCTATTTTAACGGTTATTTTCCCCCTGCTGGCAATATAATATATGATGATAACAACATGTAAGGGGGGGGGGGGGGGGGTGAGGACCCCGTCAACCTATTATTGAATCCTGCGGCAGTCAAAATAGACTGGAACATGATCGCGAGCGTTCACTGCTGCCGCCGTTCCGCGTAGTGTAAACCAAGGCAGGCGCCATGTAGTATGTCCAAATACTACATCCTTCCCATAGGCCTAATAAATTCACATTTTAAAATCCAGATAGCCTATCTGAGGTGAGCCAATTCTGACAAAATCTAACAAATGTTGGCTTGAACATTATGATGGGCTAGCCTAGAGGGACAGAGACTAGCCTAGGTTAGTTTATTCAGTGGGGATGTAGCCTAAGAAAAAGACAAAAATAGGCCAACAATCCTGTATGAGTCATGAAATTCATAAGAAAAATAGATTAGCCTGGGCTAGGCTAGCTTACATGATGATGTAGCCTACTGTAGGCTGTAGGCTAAGCCTAGGCCTAGCCTCCTAGCCTAACCCAATATGTGGTACGGTACTGGTAAGGTAGGCTAAATTAGTATATAAGATGATTGACCACTATTACTGTTAGCCCACAAATTTATATTAATATTACAGTATATGCCTAGCTATTTTTAGTTATGTAAAGTATGGTATTACTGGGAATTGTTGATAGCGTATCTCTGTCAAGCCTCAAACCTGGTAATGTTGACACTTATTGCATTAACACGTGCCAAAATATAGTCACACCGTGCACAAAATTGATGCTTTGAAAGGGCTACATCAGTAAACCAATGAAAATCAATAATAATAGATATATGTATAAGATGAGGAATAGGCTATCAGCTGGCAGCCCGAAATTGCCCGAATCGTCCGCACGCGAATTCACGCCGACATCAGTGGTCTTCTAAAACGTTTAATAATACAGTATTACTTTATTTTCAATATCGTGCATTATATCATGTTAATAAAATTACATAGTGGTCAAATCCAATATTTAGTCACACTGACTCCAATTATATAAGAATGTTATGAACAAAATGACGAAGGGAAAACTGAAGACCTGCCTAGTGAGAGTCCTTCAAATTCCAATATTTTCCCCTGTTTAAGGGAAAGATTTTTCCTTCCCAAGGGAAAGGAACGGGAAGGATTTTTTAAGAATACCAAATCGAAAGAAAATTCCTTCCTTTCATTTTCGAAGGGAAAGAATTGTTTAAGAATACGGCTCTATTTCTCTTTAGTCTGTTCTAATAAGAACACATTAATTATTTAGGGGTAACCACTAGGTTTGTCAACATCATCTCTCTCTTTCTTTTAATTCCTTGCGGGCCCAATATGGGTCCTTAATAAAAATAGTTTAACCCTTCCTACCCGGTCTGCCTTACCTAATGACAGCTCGGCAGAAGGGCCGCTACCCGGCCGTCCTTACCTAAGACGGCAGCTTAATAGCCTAATTAAGCTTGGTCTGAACGCCGTGCGTACGACGTATGTCAACAAACCCAAGTGTTGCGTCACCGCACCTCCGAAAACAAGAAGGAGAAGACTCTTCAATGCTATTGTTCTGACGTCAGACGAAATTAGTGTCTGAAAAGCCCCCATATTGGCAACATCTCTGCAATATTTGCTCCACTGAAATCGTCATCACAACTGAACCAGTTGACTTACAGAGCTCTACTCAACGCCAAAATACAGATTGAAAACCGCACTACAATTATAGATGAGTGGGAAAGTTCTAGCAGTGAAAATAAACATAAATACGGTAGCCTAGGCCTAGACGTTTTTCAGCCATTTCGCCCGGGTACGGGCGATCGTCCTTAGGTAAGACAGGCCGGGTAGGAAGGGTTAAAGCTGCTTGCTGTCACACTGGATCATTCACCACCTCAGGGCTGGACTGTAGTGGTCCTGGAAACACTCACTCCCATCTACTTGCTGTCGCCCCTCTTGAATTGTTTGGCTGCGGGTGTGCAAGCCAGCAATGTGACGACAGGCAGAGGGATACTGGTGGTGTATTCTCCTCGTAGGTGAGAGTGAGGCCAGGCCCAAGGAAGTACGAACGGGAACGGTTGAGGTGGGCTGGAAGGCTGTGGTAAGCCAAGTTTCCTTTGGTGCCCAGGAAAGAGAGAGAGGCTGGGCTGTGGCTAGTTGTCCCAGTGGTGCCCATTGCTTGAGTGACCCGGGAGCTCCACTCCCCCCCCCTTTATATAGGCCTGCCGCCCGGCACGAGGTGTGCCTTGGGGCGCTGTGATTGGCCGGCTCGCACGCGCGGCCAGCTGCTGCTTGGCACACGCTAGCTGCCGATTCAACTTGGTCTCCTCGGCTTCTTTCTCTCCATAATATGTTCCCGGAAGTCGATTGTAATTGTCTTTTCATGGCTTACGGGAGTCTAGGGCTGGCACAAAATTATTTGACATATTGCAATCCGAAGAGACGGCCTGTGGAGAGAGCGATAGCGAGTTTTGGAATGAGGCTGTACGGGCATATTTCGGCTCCGACAATGGAGCCTTTTGAGTGGCAGAGCGAGGAGGGGTGCAGATGGTGGAAGTCATGCCTGGAATGTCCACGTTATCTGGCCACAAGGCTCGGCCAAAAGGAGCACGCTGATTGGCCGGCCGTCTTTCTACTTTAACCCTTCCAGCCCGGGTGTCATTTTAAAATGATACCACGAAAAAAGGGCAGGTGCCCGGGTGTCATTATAAAATCCCTGTGCTTGAAAGCGTGCTTCAAAATTCGCGCGGCCAAATTTTGCATTGCAGGAGCGACCGCAGCGCCACCAAGCCTCAACTACTAGTGTTATCAGTTCGTACGTGGCCGCCATAGCGAGTTATACTGAAAAAAAAAAAATCCGACGTGTCCGATTCGCTGCAACCTCCCGCGGGCCCCATTGCTACCCCGCTCGCAACTTCAACACCTGTTGCAACCGAGAAGAAAGCTCAACGAAAGAAAGTTAAGCGTTTGTTGAGTGATAGCGCTATACAGCGACAACTTTTTGATAGTGAAGAGAGCAGTGGTGAAAGCTTGGTGGACAAACAACAATTTAGAAGTGCAAGTGAAGATGACGATTTCGTTGGCTTTGGAGACGACGATAATGTCGATTTATTTGAGGGGGGAGACAGTAGTGATGATGCTGATGTGGAAGTGTTTCAGGAAGGTGCCATTGAGCTTCCAAATGTG
Source organism: Paralithodes platypus (assembly GCA_032716605.1). Taxonomy (NCBI): domain Eukaryota; kingdom Metazoa; phylum Arthropoda; class Malacostraca; order Decapoda; family Lithodidae; genus Paralithodes; species Paralithodes platypus. The sequence continues at coordinate 30,153,974 of CM064528.1, read as the reverse complement.
CTAGAACCTAGGCCTACCCCCTCACCATCTTTGCTATGTCAGCCTAGGCCTAGCCCTAGCCCAGGACCTTCCCCTTTGCCTGCCCGTACGCCCTTGAAAGTGGGCAAACATTTCTATAAACAATCGTTGGTGAAAAGTGCAGCTAAAAAAGCACGCAGGGCAGCCGCAGAAAAGGATAGAGAAGCTGAAGACAGTGATCGTGACGCCGACCCTGGTCTAGCAACCACCCGCATGCCATTGGAAGAGGAAGAGGAACAGGAAGTCCCGACAAGACGAGCGAGAGGGCGAGGTCATGGACGTGGTCAGTCTGCCGACGCCGCTGCCCCTGGGCGTGGGAGTGGGCGTGCAGGGCATCCGCGTGGCCAAGGGCGTGTGCCAGGGCGTCCAGGGCGTGTGCCTGCTGCACCTGCACGACCTCGAGCATCAGCATCCGACCTGTTTGTGTGGACAGATGGGGCTGATTTTGAGCCAGATTGTCCTGCCTTTGACGAGGTACAGATGGGTTCCGGGGTGTCACCAACATTTCCCTGTGGCCCAGCTGCTACCCCCAGTGAAATTTTCTGTGGCTTCTACGACAATGAAGTCATGGAATACCTCGTCGAGGAGACCAACAACCATCATGAGATCTGTGCCAACTTTCTTGGCAGGAAGACCAGTGCCAAGATGGTGGCATGGAGAGCTGTCACTGTGGCAGAACTATATTTATTAGTGGCCCCTCCATCATTGACGATTATGCCTATTACATAAGGCACCCTCTTCAAACACTCATTTACCGTAGTTTGAATCTACCGCGCAGAGCATAAAAAATTGAGGAGCCTTCATCATGAGAGCACGCAACCTCACTCATGGTTCAGTCATTATGAAATTGGGTTCTCACTACGAAAAAACTTTGTAACAAATAAAAAAGAAAAAGAAAATAAGAATAACTATTCATAAGCTTTCCATATATTCGTGGATGTACTTGTGTGGATCTTTGACCAGACGCTAACTCAGGCGTCATTTTTCCTTCTCTGCTCTGCGCTCAACCTACCCGGACGTGCCTCCCCACGCTCCGCTGGTTCCGCATTTGCTGCGTCCCTAGTGAGTTTTTTCTCATTTGTTTACTCCGGGATGTATCGAGTAAGGTTAGGATATGCGTAGCAGGAGTGTCCTGGGCGGGTTGCCCGCAGTGCAGTGTATTTTGGGTCGTGTGTTTGGGGCATCTATTTCGGGTGTACCCTCGTGGTCCTGTTGTGGACGCGTGAAACGTTTGCGTGGTTAGCTAGCTTGTGATGTAGGCGGCTTTCTCTTCGCGTTATTAGGCTTCTTATCTTTCTGATGAAGTAGCTTTTTCTTTTCTCTGGCATTCCCAGCGTATTTTTCTTCACTTAGTGTTTTTTTCTGGGTCCCGAGTCAGTTATTTCCTTTACCGGGAATTTTGTGCTACATTGGTGTGTTGACTGTGGTTCCTGTTGTGATATGTTTCAGTGCTTTTTGTTTATATTACGACATGATTACATATTATTCCGTCTGCTTAGGCCTAGCCAGCCTCTCGTAGCTTTGCCACATGTACAAGTGTTATTGATTTATTTTATAAATATGTACTACTGTGTCATGTGTGTCCTGGTTTAGTTGTGTATTGGCTAATTCCACGGACTATTTATGTGTCCTGGTTTAGTTGTGTATTGGCTATTTCCACGGACTATTTGTGTGTCCTGGGTTAGTTGTGCTTTGGCTAACTCCACGGTCTTTTTGGTGCGTTCAGATTGAATCTGGGCGGGATGGGTTGCCTTTTCCGGCGGGTTTTCTCGGTTACACCATGAAAACCCGGCTGGTTGCCGAGTTTTAATCACGCGTGGTTAAAAAAGGCTTGTTTTTCCCGGCGAGTGGTGGCTTGAGGCTCTCCAGGACTGCGTCTCTGTGGTGGAACCTGTGTTCAGGCTTACTGTGTTTTCCCGGCGGGATGGCTATACCCATTTAACTAAGTGTTCAAGCGGCCACTGGTTGAGTTTAGTTTTTCCCGGTTTTTTGCAAAGCCATTTAAAAACTAGGCTGTTTGTTGATATTTCCTCCCCGGCGATCTTTTGCAAAGAAGTGGGGTTAGGACCTATTGGGGTTAACGTTAAAATTAATTTCACACCCGGCGGTTGCACCTTGGTGGGTGGGATTAACGAATTTGCAATTCTGTTAGTTGACCAGACAATTGGGGGATACATTCAAGTATCGCCGCCTTCAACTTACGGCGATCTATGAAGGCTTCGGGAGAAGTCAGATCTAGATTTTGAGACAGGCTAGACGGCGATCTATGAGGGCTTCTGGGCGAAGCCGGATTAGAGATTTCGATAGGCTTAGACTTTTTATGGGATAAAAAGATGCCTGAATCTTACTAGGGTTTCAAGTGTAAAGGGATACTTGAAAGACCTCATCTTGAATAAAGATGTGCTTCATCTTTATGAGGATTCAGAAGATATGCTTAAATCTTTTGGACAGGTAAAGATATGCTGAAATCTTTAATATGAAACTAGTCGGATTAGAGATTTAGATAGGCTTAGACTTTTATGGGATAAAAGATGCCTGAATCTTACTAGTGTTTCAAGTGTAAAGAGGTACTTGAACGACTTCATCTATTTTAAAAGATATGCTTCATCTTTCTGACGATTCAGAAGATATGTGTATATCTTTTGGACAGGTAAAGATATGCTGAAATCTTTAATATGAAACTAAAGGAAAACAAAAAGTAGTGGCTGAGGGCTACGGTTCGTTGACCAGCGGTTTTGTGACACATGTTTGTGTACCTTTTTGGGGTAACCTTACGAGCCTGGGAGCAGGCTTCCTGTGTTCTTCCCGGCGAAGTGGGCTCCACACATTTATCCAGGGGATCATGCTGACACCTGTTGGTTATGGTTTTCTCGGCTTTTCAACGCCATTAAAAACAATGGTGTTTGTTTGTTTGGTCTTGCCCTCCCGGCGACCTTTTTACAAAGAGGTCTGGGGCAGGTACAATTGGTTTGACATTGAATATAAAACCCGCGGTTGTACCATCGGGTGGTTATATTAACGAATTTGCAATTCACTATGGTTTGCCAAACGATTGATTGATACAATAGGGTATCACGGCCTTCAAGACGGCGATCTATGAGGGCTTCTGGGAGAAGTCGGATTAGAGATTAAGATAGGCTTAGATTTTTTATGGGATAAAAAGATGCCTGAATCTTACTAGTGTTTCAAGTATAAAGGGATACTTGACGGACTTCATCTTTAATAATGGGAGGTTTGACGTACCTCCCAACCTACCAAATAGGAAAACCTACTATTTGGTAGTAGTCTTGGAAAATCCAACGTCAAGGCTATTAACCTAATTGCAATGACGACTTGTCTATTTTGACTGCTATGTCGTCATTCCAACCGCGGTTAAAAAGAAAACGTCTAGAGTCTACTCCTTATCTTGCTCTAGGAGACGTTGTACATTAACCAAAACTACCACCGAAGGTGAAAAAAGCATAGAAGAGAAGAAAAAGGGGTTTACCTTAGTTACCGCTTAAGGCCCATCCCGTGTTCCGTCATGTGCAGATCCCTGTCGAACGTGCGCATGAGCGACCCTCTCTTGTTATCACATCTCACGTCAGCAGAAGAACGCGGATGGGCAGGGGTCCGGCGTGAGGGAGGGTATTATGTACATTGGATTTTCCAAGACTACTACCAAATAGTAGGTTTTCCTATTTGGTAGGTTGGGAGGTACGTCAAACCTCCCAATTTGTTAGTAGTCTTGGCAAATCCAACGTCAAGGCTGCATAACAAATAGGAGGAGGACATCCAAGCCCAACATACCAAAAAAAACAATGCATAAAACAAAATTATGAATGACAAAGACACAATTTAAACAAGAGTTTAATAAAAGAGCGAAAAAATGAGGAGTAGCTAAAAAGAACAGTTTTAACACGTGCCCGTCATTCATAGTAATGCAAAAACATAGACTTGTCTTAAACCAAAAAGGTACTGTACCCAAAATCCCTTTTCTTCCAAAACCAACAAAAACATTGAACACAATAACAAAACACAATTTTCAATGTGGCAAAAACACTTATGTACTGTAACAATACATAATCCCAAACTTGCAATCAAGTGTTGCAAACCCGTACTCCCCCCCCCCCCCCCCCTTTGTAAAAAAAAAAAACGAAGTAAAAGAACGAGGGACAAGGGGGGAAGACCAGGTATCTTCGCCAGAGCACTAGGAAACACGACCCCCGAGAGCTATCACCGGCCGAGGGGGTCGAACACTGGACATGGAGAGGTAGGAGGAGATGAAGGAATTGATAAAAGACCACAAAACCGCTGAGGCGATGTCAGGTAAGGATCGACGTTGCAGGAACCGGAAGGAGGCAGCAAAGGATCGCACATCGTGCGCAGAACCCCTACAAACAGGGTTACTGGCACGAATGGTCTGACAAATGTGGCGTCCCATCTGCACCTGCGAGAGCCTCCCACCTGTCCGAGGAGACACCCACACAGCATTACCCGAAGGCGGCGCCACAGACGCAACAGAGGAGTGCAAGACTGACACCGGGCACAACACATGGCGAGTATGCCCATGCTGTAAAGCCTGGACGGTGAAAGGCTGGAAAACGTGGGTCTCCCTCTCATTCGTGGCAACAAAATGAGGGGAGGGGGCTAACGGGACGCCATGCAAGGACGGGGAGAATCGCACGCAGTCCTGGGGCCGTGACAATGCCGCTAGTGCAGACACCTGATCCCCAGCGGCCAGAGCGACAAGGAAGAGTGTACGCCCAAGCAACGGAACCGGTGTAGCGGCCCGTGTATACGTGGGTGAAGCCAGAAGGTCCAGAGCCCGCCCCAGATCCCACTGTGGAGGGACCTGGCACGGAGGCGGGCGGTCCCGGAAGGCAGCCGTCATGAAGGAATCCAGCTCCTGCGGCGGAACGACCAGCCCAGCGACGGACGCAAAGACCCCCCGGACGGCAGACAAGTGGTTACGTATAGCGTCGACGTGAAAGTGACGTGTACGGAAGAGGTGAAACAAGGAGTGTAGGACGAGGGAAGGAGAGCCAACTGTCTGGCGAGTGTCCTGTATCCACCTAGTAAAAGACCTCCAGCGGGACCCGTAAGTCCCCCAAGGAGAAGTCGGCCAGGAACGCCTCAGGAAGTCAGTCAGGTCCCGGCCGTGGACTGGGAGCCACCGTGCCTCATGAACATTCACGATGCGAAGGCCAACGAGGTCCGCAGGTCCCCAACCTAGCTCAAGTGGAAGTCGGAGACAGGTAGAGGGACCGGACTCGGGCACCACCGCGTCAACCGGGCGTACCAAGCCCGTGCCGGCCACAGAGGCGCGAGTAGCCAGACTCTGCCGCGGTACAGCCGCAGCCTCGCGAGGACTTTGCACATCAACAGTGCGTCTGGTGGCGGAAATATGTATATCGACTGCCACCTGTTCCAGTCTACCATGAAAGCGTCCGGACCCCCCTCCGGAGTGCGAGGCCGGAGGGATAGGTACTGAGGCAACTGGTGCGGCACCTACGATGCGAACAAGTCGACCTCCGGAACACCCCAGGAAGCCGCGAGGTCGTCGAACACAGTCTGTTGCATTGCCCATTCAACAAGAACGCCCTGTCCTCTCGACAGGGCGTCCGCCCACAGGGTGGCAGTCCCGGGCAGGGAGGAGGCATGCAGGGAGAAGGTGTGTCGGTTCGCGAGGAAGAACAACTTCACCGAGATCCCCAATAGAGTCAATGACCTGGAGGACCCCCGCTTGTGGATACAGTGGACAGCTGTCCGAGTGTCCATCCCGAAGGCCACCGACTGTCCCCGAAGGGCCAGCGCGTGGTCCCTCAGGAAGAACAAAGGAACCAATAGTTCGAGGGCATGGATGTGGAGGGGCGTGAGTCCCACCCATCTGCCGTGAAGTTGATGTCCCAGGTTTGATTGGTTACCTCACCCTACCTCGCTCGACGCATCTGTGTCTACCCAGATCGTCGGCGGGGGGGGCGGTCGAGGGCACAGCTGCAGAGAGCGTGCCCCGAGCAACCCAGCGTCCGAAGTGTCTGCGAAGGGTACGCGGGAGCGGCAGGAGCCGATCCATAGGGGCAACGGAAACACCTCGGTGCCCATGAGGAGTAGGCGGCGTAGCCTGAGGCTCCCTAAGGGAATGGGCAGAGCGGCCCAATTCAGCGAACCCACTAACGAGTCCCAGAGCCAACCCGGGAGAGAGACCGAGCGCAACACTGCGATGACCTTCCGCCGAAGGTGCACCGCGTCGGGCAGACCCTGGGTTACTGTAGCGCCGGACAAATCCCATGCGAGACCGACCCATGGCACGACACGCGATGGGGTCAAGCGTGACTTGGGAACATCGATGGGGAACCCTAACTGTGCGACGTGGCGAACGACTGGGAGGGTGTCGCGTACGCACAGTCCTAGGGCGTCGGAAACTATCAACCAATCGGCCAAGGAAAACAGGATCTGGAGCCCGCTCCTGAGGAGAGGACCCAGAGCCCGCCCCACCAGTGTGGAGAAGATCCGCGGCGCGATGTGGAGACAGAAGGGAAGTCTGTCGAACAGGAACACACGATCGGAAGCCCGAACCCAAGAATCGCTGGAATCGAGGATGGAGAGGAACGAGCCAAGACGCATCCTGGAGGGCCAGCGACACTACCCACGACAGAGGGCGCAGGGCCAGGCGTACCTGGGGAACCGGCAGCATCCGAAACCGTGTGTGCACGATGCGCCCGGTGAGGGTCGACAGAGCCACCACCGGTCGCATCGCGTCGCAGTTCTACTTCGGTACCAGAAATACACGGGAGAGGAAAACCGGGTGACCGGCGGTCAACCCCCTCGACGATTCCCTGCTCGTGCATGGATGTGAACACGTGGGCCACCTCTGAAGAGATGGGCCGGCGTCGGTGACAAGAGCGGAGTGGGGGTCCGGACGTCCACCTCCAGGTTAGACCCCTCCGCGCAATCTGCCGCCCCCAACGTCCCTCGCGGCCATCGAGGGGCGCAAGGGCGAAAACAACCTGTGGGAGCTCCCGAGAGGAGGGGAGCGACCCGGGCGGCTAGGAGAGAAGGAGAACAAGGAGACCGACCTGGAGAACCTACACAGTGTTTTGACGTGGAGGTACCCCCGGTACGGTCCTTGCGGTCATGAGCGCCACGTTGACCTCCTCTACCCCCACCCAACTTCGTCGAAAAGGGCGGGCCATCCCAACCCCTGGCCGTCGCGGGGCTGACCCCGGCGAAGGGCGGCCGGAAGTGGAAGGCTGGCCAGCCCCGACACGGCGGGGATGAAAAGGGGGGCAAGAACAGAAGTGCGAGGCGAAACCGACGCACTGGCCTGTAACGTCCCTGTCCTGCGCCCGTGCATGGCGGCAGCATGAGCAGCAGCACCCCGAAGAGGACCGGCAGAAGGACGGGACTGAGAAGACCCCGCTCGCAACACAGCGCCTCGTTGCGTGTCGTAAGCAGGGGCCGCCGATAGAGAAGCGTAGCGTCCCCAAGCATCCTGCGCAAAAAAGCCCCGACGTAGAGAGCGCAGAGTACTACAAACCCTGACGAATATCCAAGGGGGCTGTCCGGCAGAACGAGGACCGTACCGTCCGGCGTTGCCGAGTTGCCACGCACAAAACCGCCTTCAGCTCGGGAACCAAAGACACCGCGAGCCGAAGGTGGATCCGCCGAATGCGGTCCAAACCCTCGCGAAGATCGCCTGGTGCAGACACCGCGATAAGCTGCAGGGGGGAACAGAAGTCTGGAGGGAACCTAAAAGACAAGAGAATAAGTTCGGCACCCACCGTCGCAAGGGAAAAACCTTGTCGACAGAGGACTGATCTGGGTGAGAGAAGAACGGGGTAGCAATAGAACAAAGTCCAAGAACGGGCGCGCTTATCCAGGACCAGAACGCGCCGTCCAACCCGCCGACAGACACAAGAGGAGGCAAAAGCAGTGATGACTCCAGGGGAGGGACTGAAGGAGAGCCGGCGACGGAACGGTCGGCGAAGTCGAAGGCCTCCGCAAACCAGGCCCCCAATGGGAGAGGGTGATCGAGCAAGATGGCTAAGCCAGGCGTACCGTCGTCGCACAAACCCGTCCCATAGGAGGACAGTCCCGTCAACACAGCCAGGGACTGAACATCCCGAAGGATGTCCCGGCGGCTGAAGTCTGACCAGAGCGTAGGCCTGCAGAAGGGAGGGGGACCGTAGCAGGGGTAGGTAGGGTGAGGCGCTGAGGGTGTGTCACCGCCAAGAGGCGCGATAAGAGGGAGTCTTGCATCGACTCCAAGCACCCGTCGATGCGTGACACAACCCACCCCTGTATAGCCGACAATCGATCCGAGAGAGGCGACCCCCCCACAAGATTGGTCGGCCCGCAAGGGCGAGCGTGAGCGAGACCCACGACACGAACCAGCAGCGTCGCGGCCCAAGGAAGGCGAGCGACGACGGTTGTGTCGCCGCTGAGGGACTCGTCCCCGATCACGAACACCCGAGGGGCAAACAGCACCATCCCCCTCTTCCAGCAACACGGCAGCCCCTAAGAAAGGGGACCCCGAAACCTCGCTAAACCCCACCGAGCCAAGAGGAGGGGTACCCCCCTGGCGAGACGGTAAGTGAAGGTCAGGGAGAGAAGAAGGAGGAGGAGCAGGACGACGGGAGTGGGAAGGCTGGCCGGGTGAAAGGAGGTCAGAAGGAGCCGCGGGAGGAAACAGAGCAAGGATCCCCGGGGCTGAGATAACAGGGCGGCCCGACACCGAGGCGGAGGAGGGAGGGACCTCCACCGTGGGACGAGACCGTGAAGGAAGAACAGGCACCGAAGCAGGTGAAGTAGGAGGAGAAGCAACTACATCCTGGCGGACCCTCCTGGACAGTGTAGGAGGAGGGAGCAGAGGGCCAGCTACAGCCGGAATCTCCGTGCGCGTAGAGGACAAAGGAAGAGGACGTCGTTCGAGCAGGGGAAGCAGGCGGAAGGTAGTAGAGCCCCTACCCGTAGAGGCCAGGTGAGGGCGCACAGGGGCAGAGCCGCTAACCCCGGCCGCAGGGCGAGAACCATGACAAGGGCGAAGGGCGCCGTCAAGGCGATCAGGAGGACAACGAGGGGCAGGAGAGGACGGGCGACGAGGCGAGCGAGAGCGTGGACGGAGCAGGGGATCCCCCCGACGATGTGACGACCGGCTGCGGGACCCAGGGGAGAGGGCCCGAGCAGGGAGAGGGCCAGGTGAACGGCCTTCAGTCGGGTCAGGGATACCCAGGGCGACGCGGATCCGGGCGGCAACAAAGGCCGGGGAACGGTGGCCCACAGTCCTAATGTGGCGGGAGAATATCGCCCACACCGACTGAAGGGAAGCAGAGGCCACTGCCGCCGCTGAGGAACCAGGGCTATAGTGCACCACATCCACCAGGGCCAGACACGGGCCACACAGAGCAGGGAGGTAGGCCGGAGAGGACACACAGTGCGAGTGGCGCAAGCAGGACGTGTGGCTCCCCAAGCACGGGGAGCTACAACCATGGCAAAAGCAAGGCAGCCTACCTGCACTGGAAGAACACACACCATAATCAGCACGTCGAAGGAGTAAGTGGAGAGAATGTCCAAGAAGAACCAGGGAAGGAGCATGGGGAAACAGGAACACACATGCAAACAGGTATCCGTACTCACCCTAAACCGGGAGCACAGAGGTAGGTGAGTAGGGCGGGCGAGGTGGAAGAGCACTAGCAGAACCTGCAAAGATGGAGAAAGTGTTAACCACCACTCAACATCTTACATGCAGGGCCTATAACACCAGAAAAGTGCACACACCAAGATAGTTACAGGCAACAAGATGACATAAAAAAGGTCAACAGTGAAAGCCAACTATTACCGCAAATTTGCGGGCCAATGGAGGCATAACCGTACCGACACAACCCTCCCGCATCTTTGAGGGACCCCCCAGTGATCTCCGCAAATTTGCGGGGAGCCGAAACGTCCCAGAGGACCGAATCGAGCTCCCGCAAATTTGCGGGACCGGCCGAGATGGTCCGGCGCCGAAAAAGCGAGAGGAGCGTCTAGGGAATACCAAAAAAGGCCACAAAAATGCGTCATCTCCTTATGAACTCCAAGCGATGATGGCCATCAAGCTGAGCAGTGTCTTCCTTGAAGTTATCCTAACGCAACCGGTAAAGGGAGAGGCAAGGAAGACACACCAGGGGAGAGGAGGCACATCCCCCAGGAACCACCCAACTCACAGAGATAGAGCAAAGCCCATGAGAAGTGGCAGGGAGGGTGGTTTCGCACAAACAGGGACCCCTTGGGGTACCCCTGGATTGGGCAAAAGACTAGGAAAGGATAGAGGTGAAACAGGAAGAGAAAACAAAAACCAGTAAATGAAACTGGCGAGAAAAAGGGTGGCCGAGCAGAGAATGTGTCAGGTGCGAAAAACCCTGTGGTGTGAAGGAGGGGCCCCCGTGGGGTACCCCTGGATGATCACGAACCACCTGTCGCCCAGGCCCTTGAGACACAGTGAAGGCTCGAAAGGGGGGACTCGGGAATAACGCTAATAATGCGGCCGACACAAACCCTACAAACAGCACCGCCACCAACGAAATCTCAGATTGTTTACCAACGGTACACCTAAGGCTATGAAAAAATGAAAACTCATAGGGGCATAGCAATTCCTGAATGAGAAAACGAGCTAGGCTAAAATAAGCTAAAAGCTAACCTATGCCCAGACTAACAGGAAAAAAGAATATGAAAAGAGAAAGAATGAAAAACATATACGAGGAACGCCAGGCGCCCCCGTACCTTCGGTAGGCTATTTCCACACGCGTCTCCATTATACACACTTAGGAGCCCATTTACATGTGCCCTAGATCACGTAACATCTGTCTAACAAAAAAGAAGGCCAGATAAGCCGAAAACGAACCTAAACAGGGTGAATTAAAGGAGCACAACAAAAGCGGACTCAATCAATGGAGGCGCGTGAAAAAATGATAACAAGAGAGGGTCGCTCATGCGCACGTTCGACAGGGATCTGCACATGACGGAACACGGGATGGGCCTTAAGCGGTAACTAAGGTAAACCCCTTTTTCTTCTCTTCTATGCTTTTTTCACCTTCGGTGGTAGTTTTGGTTAATGTACAACGTCTCCTAGAGCAAGATAAGGAGTAGACTCTAGACGTTTTCTTTTTTAACCGCGGTTGGAATGACGACATAGCAGTCAAAATAGACAAGTCGTCATTGCAATTAGGTTAATAGCCTTGACGTTGGATTTGCCAAGACTACTAACAAATAGATATGCTTCATCTTTATGACGATTCAGAAGATATGCTTAAATCTTTTGGACAGGTAAAGATATGCTGAAATCTTTAATATGAAACTAAAGGTGTACCTTTTTGGGGTAACCTTATGAGCATTAATTCCTGGAAATTTACTCTTTCCAGGGCGGAGTACCGGCGTTGCGCCAGGTGATCAGGTAGATCCCGGGGGTGGGGTAGATTTCCCCCAGTCTCTGTCATGTCGGCACTTGAACCTCTCATTGCTGTATGTTCAACGCCGTTATGCTCAGGTCTCCCTAATTTTGCTCACAAGCTTTGCATTAAATGTGTTAAATGCAGAGATCAGTCACGGGGGGGATATAGGTGACAAAGAATTGCACTATTTGTAACCTCTTAAGTGTTAAAGTTTTAATTCAAAAGGATAACACTGCGGCGGTGGCTTTGCAAGAAGTGAACCAACTTCTCGCTACTTATTCAACGAATGTAGCACATAAAGCATTGCAATGTGATAACCTTGAGCTTTGGGAGCTTCTAATTATCAAACATCCCCCCCCCCCTCAGGGTAAGATACGTGCACGTAAGACCTCAGAGTCTGGGAGGGGACAGGTTGCCACACCCTCCCCGGCAAATCTAAGAGGCCTCGCTCACCGTCACCATCGGCAACGGCGACGAGGTCCACATCAAGGTCACCCCTGAGGAAGCAGGTGACAGCTTCGGGCCACTCTGCTTCACCTTCAAAGAAGAAGAAAATGAAGAGATTGGGGGACCTAAAGACCTTGCTAGTACTAAGCATAAGTCAAGTAGGAGTCATCAATCTTGCACAAAGGGATCCTCCGGTGCGAAAGGACTCACGGCTATCGCCGGAGCCTGGTACCCCGCTTTCTGCCTCTACCCCCACCAAGTCTAACGTCCAATCTGACAGGTCGGGGGTGGAGTCAGCGAATGTGGTGGAGGATGCCCCGGCGGACATTTCATCACCTGATATTCATGCTTTTCTACCAGGTCACGTGTGTCAGCCTCAGATTTAGTAGTATCTTACAGAAACTATAAACCTCTAGGGTGCTCGGGTGAGGGCTCCCATTTGGAGAGTATACCATGCTTGCAAGAGAGTGTCAGCCACAGCCAAGGTGTATGGCGATACTCACAGCCCTGGCAGGACGGAGCACATCCTTTTGTGACTCAAGTGGTGGCTGACGTCCACTGGGATGCCGATGTACCATCTCCTATCCCAGATTTAACATGGCGGCATGGGGAGGTCCCGGCTTTGGTGGGATCTTCCCATAATAGGCCAGACTTAAGGGATGAAGAACGGCGTTCTCTGGTCCCAAAGATGGAAGTTGAAGAGTCGAGTCACCTTCTAGACGACTCTCAGGGTACTGTCGAATCTCCACGGAGTTCGTCATCTGCTAGGTATGTAACTACGGAAGAGATTGATGGATTACTATTAAATGCACTTAATAAGTTCTTTGGCCCTACGCCGGAAACTCCTACATTTGGTATGGGAGCTCCCGCGACGTCGACGAATGTGCGACCTCTGGCTACATCCATTGCTTTAGCTGAAATACCTAACCCTCCTCTTGTGTAAGATCCAATTTCCAATGTGCCAGGCACAGCAGCTCTCACTACTTCCAATGTGCGAGTCATCTCAGATATAACTCCCCCCCCCCCCCTTTTAGACAAGGCACCAGTCAAAAAAAAAAAGGAGCTATGCCCCTTTTATACGGGCCTGATGAGTCATGGGTAGCATTGTTCCCAACTAGGCCTGAGGCAGCACAAGCTACTAGGTCGGGGGAGCTCCCTGTACCACATAAGTGGGTAATCCAAGGCAATAGTCAATGATTACGGGGCCACTGCTAAATATTAGGTTTTCTTTATCTCCTTGCAGGAGTCAAACCGATAATGTCGGGGGAGCTCCCTGTACCACATGCGTGGGTAATCCAAGGCAATAAGTCTAGAAAACTCAGAGCTTTGGATAGTCAAGGAAAGGTTTTGGATGTTCCTATTAAGGCCATTCCAAGTTATTATAACCATGACTTTTTGGTGTTTGCATGAACACCAGCCCTACCCCCTGCCTTAGCTTCTAGCTATTTTCTGACTGGAATAAGAATGACTGGAATTTAACGACGTCACGGCACTTTCTGCTTTGACGCCGGAGTTGGATATGTTTCCGATCACAGACTCAGCCTCTAATCCAGTCTTGCAGGTGGGGCAGTTGGGTACGGGACCTTGGGTGAAATGGGAAACAGAGGCTCAAAATTTTGCCACTACCTTCACTTCAAAATCTTCTCACCACATCCCTCAAGAAAACCATTCTTGGTTCTCTCTTCGGGTTTTTGGTGCTGGAGGAGTCCCCTCTGCTTTGTTTAATTTCTTGGCTGCCCCTAAAAAATCAATTTGTGCGAATTAAAAGATCCGTTTAGCACGCCTTCCCCAGCTCACCTAGACTGTGAGTTTAGGTTAAGAAGAAAAGCGTTTAGACTGTTTTCGCAATATATTGTTACCTAGCAAGTAACAAAGTTTATGGTACGCTCGTCTCAGGCGATCGAAGCTGCGGAAGTCAGGAAAGCCGTTGAACTTTCCCGGCGCTTACTTCTCCAAACTTCCATTCAGTCTTTAGGAGATATTCGGCCGGCCTTATTAACACCTTACGAGCGGCCTATGCGGTTTATTTATATGTACCGCCCAGCGGGGTGTTTTTAGCCAAAATAGGGCTGTTTACGTGATCATTTTCATGCCTAAATAAGACCCAGAACGTAAAACAAGTATCTATCCCTGAAAGGGCATAAACAGAGCTTTCGAATGACACCATAACGATCCTTTTATGATGGCTAGTTTTCTTGCAATAACCGTGCAATGCGAGTGCAAAAAGCATGTAATTAGGCACTTTCCCCATACAATTCCGTATATAGCAAGTGAGAGAGGGAGGAGGGAGGTGGGATTCGTGTCAGTAGGTTCGCCGCGGTGGTCTGGAGCAGTCATACGCTCGCTACTCTCCTGCCACCACTTGTCTCTCTCTCTCAGCAACATTACGTGCTGAAATTGCCACACGACCTATGTCGAGCGCCGCCACATAGTCCAGCTTTATTTAACTCGACTTATGTTGCTCGCCGCTAATTAAGGGTTAAGAGGCAGTTCGAGCAAGGCAGGATCTGAGGATGTTCTTAGTGAAGAAACTTCCTGACCGTATTGCAAGCCAAGTAGTTCTGTCTCCAGTTCTAACTCCTTCTTTGATTTCACCAGCAGTTTGGAACACTGTTTTCAATATGGCACAAGCTTTCAAACAAAGTCCCAGCAAGCCCTGATGCCCATGTTAGAACAAGGGATCAGGATCTTGTGGTATCTGGACGACTGTCTGGTGGTGGCAGAGACAGAAAAGTTATGCAACACTCATGTCTACATTACGTTAAACCATCTCAAATCTCTAGGATTCAAAAGATCAACTTAGTAAAAGTCAAACCTTGTTCCCTCACGAGTATTTCAGTGGATAGGGCTGGTCAAGGACACAGCATCTCTCACTCTGAGTCAGAATGTGGACACTCGAAACAGATATCGCAAAAAACTGTTTATGTTTCTCCACAGTCTGACTACGACACAGAGACTCTGGGAATCTCTAGTCGGTTCTCTCAACTGGGTTCAACTAACTGTGAAGTTGGGCCGGTTGAAAGTCAAACGTTTAATCTTGGAGGGCAACAAATTCTTCCCACTATTACCGGCGGGAATATTATGGCCTATCCCAACATTATTACACAGCTTACTAGCGGTTTGGGCGAAGAGAGAAATGTTGCACTCAGTCATGTCATGGACCTCTCCTCCGCCGTCGGTATGGGTGGACACGGATGCGTCAGGGACGATAGGTTGGGGCTTTCAGTCAAACCTCGGGCATCAGGGTCAAGGGCTCGGGTCCCATTCAGAAACCTCCCACATAATTGTAAAAGAGTTATTAGTCCCCTTGTATTTCCTTCAAATTCACTGCTCTACTTTACGGGAACAGTCGGTGGCCTTCAAGTTGGAAAATTTCAAGGCAGTTCACTGCATTCAGAAACAAGGGTCAACGAGGTCTCGGAAGTTGCTAGACGTGTCAGAAAAGATTTTTGTTCTAGCCGACAAGCTGCACATTCATCTTCATGCATCTTATCTCCCAGGCGTAGCAAACGTCTGGGCAGACGCTCTGTCTCGAAGACAAGAGCACAACAGTCGAGTGGGCACTCAAGCAGAAATTTTTCGATCAAATGATTGCAGAGCCTTACCGTCCACGTGTGGATCTGTTTGCGTCAGAGGAGAATCACAAACTCACACGCCGGAGATTAACGCCGGCGGGGGGGCCCGATGCATTGGTGACGGATTGGAACATGTGAAGTTCCATTTATCTGTTTCCGCCACCAGCCGCTTCTCTAATGTGCCACGTAGTCAACAAACTACAGGATTATCGAGGCGTAGTCTCGTTACTCGCGCCCCTGTGGCCGGCGCAGTTGTGGTACCAACAATTGATAACGTGGTGCCCGAACCCGGTGTCGCTCCCGGTCGGGTATTTCCACTTAGATACAATTGGCAACCTAAAGTCCTCGCTGACTTTTGCATTGTGGTCATTCAGGAGACCTAGTGGCGAATGCCGTATGGTAGAAACGTGACAGATAAATTTATGAATCAGTACACACAATCTCCCAAGAGGCAATATCAATCTCATTGGCAGTCCTTTACTTCTTGGATAGTTAGAACAGAACAGACGGTACCTTCGGTGGCATTAGTTTTTAATTCTTTAAACTATTTGTTTGAACAGCAACGTCTATCTGTAGTGACTCTAGATAATCACTTAACAGCCATCAGGGTGCCATTCTTTGACCTTACAGGTCTAACCATACCACAAGCGGAAGAAACAGTTTCATGAGAGCATGCTTCAAACTCCGCCCACCTCTCCGATTCACATTGCACTTTCTCCAGGGTTCAGTGCCAAGAATGAGCACAGTGAACACGTGTTTTCAGAGTTCACAGTGCCGGCGTTGAAAAGGGGTAAAGTGCTTCATAATTTATGTCCAGTGCAAGCTCTAACCAAATATTTGAGGGTGGCACCTCTGCATCAACAGGGTGCTTTATGGGTAGCTAGTACGGGCAAACGCTTAATGAAACGTAAAATAGCTTCTCTCTTGGTCGAAGTCATTAAAGAGAGTAATCCCGGCGTTGTGGGTAGGGCCCACGATTTACGCAAATGGGCAGCATCTTTGCGTTTCCTTCAGAATTTTTCTGTTGAAGATATTACGTCCACACATTTGTGGGCCTCTAATCATACGTTTTTGACTCGATACCTTTCAGTAGCTCTAGACAAACCTTCCTTGCCAGATATAGCTTTAAGGCAGAGGGTCTAGGTGGCCCCTAAGTCACTTCTTGTTTAATTTCAAGAAAAGGGGGGGGTGCAGTCAGTGTAACATAGGACACCCTAGACCCCGCCGTCTCATACTGTTCATGGGTGTTGTGATATGAAAATTTCTCTGTACTATTCTTTACAGGAAGTTGTGCTAGTACAATTGTAGTACAAACAACAGTGTTGTTGTCAGTAGTTTTGGCTGTGAAGCAATCTAATTTTAAGCTTGGATATGTTTTTTCAAGATATATCCACTAGTTTTATGGGGTTTATATGTGCACATGTAAACTTATAAGTGTATTTTTTCACCACTTAATTTAAGTGGGGTGCCTTCTTAACTAGTGGATCTGTGTTCAGAGTCTCAGAGTTAACCTTTTTAATCAAGCAGGCTTCTTTGAAGCACGCTCCTGCTTGTACCCCTTTTTGGTATATATGTGCTGCACCAAATTATATATCTTTTTTACAAAGTAAGAATACTATGTGGTTGTTTGATTATCTGCTTTTGCTGGACTTATGATATGATTACGAATGTCCCCCTCCAGTCTTAGATATCAGGCAGAATCGTCAATGATGGAGGGGCCACTAATAAATTATAGGTTTGACTCCTGCAAGGAGATAAAGAAAACCTAATATTTAGTAGTGGCCCCGTAATCATTGACGACTGGGGCCCTCCCGACCATCCCCTTCCCATTCGTTGATGTATTAAGGATTTTGGTTTACTTGATATGTCAGTGAAGGAAGAATGACGCCTGAGTTAGCGTCTGGTCAAAGATCCACACAAGTACATCCACGAATATATGGAAAGCTTATGAATAGTTATTCTTATTTTTATTTTTATTTTTTATTTGTTATGAAGTTTTTTCGTAGTGAGAACCCAATTTCATAATGACTGAACCATGAGTGAGGTTACGTGCGCTCATGATGAAGGCTCCTCAATTTTTTATGCTCTGCGCGGTAGATTCAAACTACGGTAAATGAGTGTTTGAAGAGGGTGCCTTATGTAATAGGCATAATCGTCAATGATTACGGGGCCACTACTAAATATTAGGTTTTTCTTTATCTCCTTGCAGGAGTCAAACCTATAATGTGTTCTTGGCACTCACAATGCTGATGACACATATCAGGAAGCACGCTCTGGCAGACTACTGGATCACTGGCGACATCATAACGACTCCAGCATTTGGCAAGTACATGTCCAGGGAGAGGTACTTCGACATCCTCTCCTATCTCCACCTGACAAACAACATGGCAGTCCACCTTCCCGACTCATTATGGAAGATCAGGAAGCTGTATGACATGATACGTCATCGGTTCACCACCTACCTGATTCCTTTCCAGAAGATGTGCCTCGACGAGTCTCTGGTCCTGTTCCGTGGTAGGCTGCACTTCCGACAGTATATCCCGTCCCAGAGACACCGCTTCGGCATCAAGCTCTTTGTCCTCTGCGACTGTTTGACGGGGTATGTGCTGGACTTTATAGTCTACAGCGGCAAGGCTGGAGAAATTGTGACTGACTCCCTCATTGGTTTTGGTGGCGCTGTAGTGAAGAAGATGATGGAGAGAGACTTCAATAAAAACCACATCCTCTTCACAGATAATTATTACACGTCGCCTCTCCTGACCAAGTACCTCCATGACCGCAAGACCGGAACTGTCGGCACAGTCAAGGGCAAGAGGAAGGGCATGCCAGGCTACCCAACCAAGACGACCATTCTTGGACCAGACGCTGACTAGCGCATCCTTCCGCCTTCACTGACATATCAAGTACAGTAAAAGTCCGTTAATCCGACGACCGATGATTCGAATCTCCCAATAGTCCGAATTTTTCAATTTGAGGCCAAATCCGAATTCACCCGATGGTCCGAATTTCAAAAAGTCCCAAAGTCCCCTTTTTGAGGCATTAGTCCACTCAAATGACATAATGGAGCACACACATATCATATGTTCATGAATTCACTTTAAAAGTTTACCATTGTCATTGTAGCCTATTACCTACTTCAAAACATTCAGATTAATGGTCAAAGGAAGCTACTGATATAAACGTAAACACCTTCTTCTTCTACTTCTTCCACATCGTATGCTAGAGAGTTTGTTTTGCTCTTGAACGCATCCTTGGGACGCTCCGATGCGCTACTGGCTTGCACCGCATTTTCTGCAAGCGCATTCAGTCTTGAGCTTGAAAACACACCTTTGGACGTATTAGTCTTGAGCTTGAAAACGCACCTTTGGACGTTCCGATACGCTACTATTTATAGTTCAGTGATCGGAGCGTCCCAAGGGTGCTTTCAAGACAACAAGACAAGGGTGCTTTCAATACAATATAATATAACAGAGCACATCACAAAAGGAAAATCACAAAATGAAAATTACAAGAACCTCTCAGGGAAGTGCCGTTGTTAAGGCATTACTTCCCGAACCACATCTGATCTTCAAGAGCAAGACAAACTCGCTAGTAGACGGAAGAAGAAGAAGACGTTTATATCAGCAGATTCCTTTGACCATTAATCTGAATGTTTTGAAGTAGGTAATAGGCTACAATGACAATGGTAAACTTTTGAAGTGATTTCATGAACATATGATATGTGTGTGTGCACCATTGTGTCATTTGGGTGGCCTAATGTTTCAATGTTTTCGTCATACACAGGTTCATAGGGGTAAAGTCCGATAATCCGAAAAATCCACTAAACCGAACGAGGGCCGGTCCGCTGCCCTTCGGATTAACGGAAGTTTACTGTATAACCAAAATCCTTATAACGAATGGGAAGGGGATGGTCGGGAGGGCCCCAGTCGTCAATGATTACGGGGCCACTACTAAATATTAGGTTTTCTTTATCTCCTTGCAGGAGTCAAACCTATAATTTATTAGTGGCCCCTCCATCATTGACGATTATGCCTGATATCTAAGACTGGAGGGGGACATTCGTAATCATATCATAACCATTGCAAATAGAATAGGCAGATAATCAAACAACCACATAGTATTCTTACTTTGTAAAAATTATATATTTATGTATAAACTTTATACAACATATAAAAAGGGGTACAAGCAGGGGCGTGCTTAAAGAAGCCTGCTTGAGGAAAAAAGGGTAACTATGAGAATCTGTTCCCAGATCTGAAAGTTAAAGGCACCCCACTTAAATTAAGTGGTGAAAAATAAAACTTTATGTTTACATGTGCACATATAAACCCCATTATTCTAACGTGTATATTCCTTAAAATTAGACACAAAAATAGAATAATTTCTTGTACTATCGCAGATTGTACTTACTAAAATGCTACTCGGAGTTGCAACTACCGAGAACTCATAAAATTAAATTGCTTCAACAGTGTATCCCACTGAAAGAAACCATTGTTGTACTACATCCAGTGTACTTTAACAACATTTCCCGTAGGCATTACTACAGAGACATTTTAATCACAACACTTATACATTGTATCACAGCTCGCATAGCTGAAAGAAACCATTGTCGTACTACATCCATTGTACTTCAACCACATTTCCCGTAGACATTACTACAGAGAAATTTTAAACACAACACTTATACATTGTATCACAGCTCGTATACTCTGTACATATCCTCCGGCGGGGTCTAGGGTGTCTTATGTTACACTGACTGCACCCCCCCCCCCCCCCCCCTCTTTCTTAACCTAAACAATAAGTGACTTAGAGACCGCTCTAGACCCTTTGCCGTAACGCTATACACGGCATTGATGATTTGTCTAGTGCTACCGACAGGTATCGAGTTAAAAACGTATGATTTGAAGCCCATAGTTGAGTAGTAGCTATGTCTTCAACAGATTTTTTTTTTAGAAAACGTAAAGATGCTGCCCAATTGCGCAAATCGTGGGCCCTACCCACTACGCCGGGATTACTCTCTTTAATGACTTCGACTAGCAGAGAAGCCATTTTTCGTTTCATTAACCTTTTACCTGTACTCGATACCCATAAAGCACCTTGTCGGTTAAGAGGTGCCACTCTCATATATTTGGTTAAAGCTTGTACAGGACACAAATTATGGTGCACTTTACCCCGTTTCAACGCCGGCACCGTGAACTCTGAGAAAACATGTTCACTATGTTCATTCTTGGCGATGAACCCTGGGGAAGGTGCAATATGAATGCAATCATTGAGTCTACCAAACCTTATGCAATTAGGGGTGTTGCTCATCGCCGCCAGCTCAGACACCCTGCTACCTGTTGCCAGAGCCATAAGGAACACAGCCTCTTTTAATAGTAATTCAAAATCTGCCGTATTCTGATACAGACGGGAATGAAGCAAAGATAACGCCTTGTCAAGAGACCAGGTAGGCATGAGCTGACGGGGAGGTGGGCGGAGTTTGAAGAATGCTCTCATGAAACCTGTTTCTTCCGCCTGTGGTATGGTTAGACCTGTAAGATCAAAGAATGGCACCCTGATAGCTGTTAAGTGATTTTTTAGAGTCACTACAGATAGACGTTTCTGTTCAAACAAATAATTTAAATAATTAAAAACTAACGCCACCGAAGGTATTGTCTGTTCTGCTCTAACTATCCAAGAAGTAAAGGACTGCCAATGAGATTGATATTGCCTTTTGGTAGATTGTGTGTACTGATTCATAAATTTATCTGTCACATTTCTACCATACGGTGTTAGCCACTTGGCCTCCTGAATGTCCACAATGCAAAAGTCAGCGAGGTCTTTAGGTTGCCAATCGTGTCATAAGTGGAAATACCCGACCGGGAGCGACACCGGGTTCGGGCACCACATTCTCAATTGCTGGTACCACAACTGCGCCGGCCACAGGGGCGCGATTAACGAGACTACGCCTCGATAATCCTGTAGTTTGTTGACTACGTGGCACATTAGAGAAGCGTCTGGTGGCGGAAACAGATAAATGGAACTCCACCTGTTCCAATCCGTCGGGCCCCCCCCCGCCGGCGTTAATGTCTGGCGTGTGCGGTACCGAGGGAGTTTGTGATTCTCCTCTGACGCAAACAGATCCACTTGTGGACGGTAAGGCTCTGCAATCATTTGATCAAAAATGTTTTGCTTGAGTGCCCACTCTACTGTTGTGCTCTGTCTCCGAGACAGCGCGTCTGCCCAGACGTTTGCTACGCCTGGGAGATATGATGCATGAAGATGAATGTTCAGCTTGTTGGCTAGCACAAAAATCTTTTCTGACACGTCTAGCAACTTCCGAGACCTCGTTGACCCTTGTTTCTGAATGCAGTGAACTGCATTGAGATTGTCCATCCTGAAGGCCACCGACTTTTCCCGTAAAGTAGAGCCGTTAACCTGAAGGAAATACAAGGGGACTAGTAACTCTTTGACATTTATGTGAGAGGTTTCTGAAGGGGACCAAAGCCCTTGACCCTGTGCCCAAGGTTTGACTGAAAGCCCCAACCTATCGTCCCTGACGCATCCGTGTCCACCCATACCGTCGGCGGAGGAGAGGTCCATGACATGACTGAGTGCAACATTTCCCTCTTCGCCCAGACCGCTAGTAAGCTGTGTATTAATGCTGGGATAGGCCATAATTTTCCCGCCGGTAAGAGTGGGAAATATTTGTTGCCCTCCAAGATTAAACGTTTGACTTTCAACCGGCCCAACTTCACAGTTAGTTGAACCCAGTTGAGAGAACCGACTAGAGATTCCCAGAGTCTCCGTGTCGTAGTCCGACTGTGGAGAAACAAAAAAAAAATTGCGAAACCTGTTTCGATTGTCCACACTCTGACTCAGAGTGAGAGACGCTGTGTCCCAGACCAGCCCTATCCACTGAATTACTCGTGAGGGAACAAGGTTTGACTATACCAAGTTGACCTTGAATCCTAGAGATTTGACATGGTTTAACGTAATGTTGACATGAGTGTTGCATAACTCTTCTGTCTCTGCCACCACCAGCCAGTCGTCCAGATACCACAAGATCCTGATCCCTTGTTCTAAAATGGGCATCAGGGCTTGCCGGACTAATTTTGTGAAAATGCGTGGCGCTAGGTTTAATCCAAACGGCATCCTTTGAAAGACATAAGTCTGATGCATTATTCATAAAGCCAGAAATTTTTGAAATCTCTTGTTGACCGGGACGTGCCAATACGCGTCTGTCAGGTCTAATGAACACATCCACCCTCCCGGCGGAAGTGTTAGCCTGATTTGATTCACTGTCAGCATCCTGAAGGACACGTTGTGAATGTGGAGATTCAGATAAGACAGGTCTACGACCGGCCTCATCTGAATACTGTCCCTTTTTGGTACTAGAAAGAGTTTGGATGTAAACACCGGGTAAGTCGGGGGGACTGGGATAATGACACTCTTGGTAATCATCTCCTGAACTAGTGATTCCACCTCTAAAGAAACATGAGTGGCCTCTGTCGGCTGACGTAAGCGAGGTCGCCGGAGCCACTGCCAAGTGATGCCTTTGCGTACCACAGTCCTCGCCCATGATCTTAATGGCCATGCCTGATGACACGCCCGGAATGACCCAGTTAGCAGACTGGGGTTCGCCGGCTGGACTACTCTCTGTTCCAACACGCCTTTGACTGGCCCCGGGAGTGAGAGAGACCTTAGTTTTTTGCTGGTGGTGGTGTACTCTTGGATGACTGGCTGGGTTTGGCTGGAGGCGGGCCCTGACCTGGTCGTTGGTGAAACCTGTGGCCTTTACCTGAGAATTTACCCTGTTTATACCTGACGTGAGCCTGACCCTGGGTGGAAGAGGACTTAGGCTGATGAAAAGGCTTCGACCCACTAGCTTGAGCTTTCGAAACTGGTTTGGGTTTAGGGAAAGTAAAGGTAGGCTTCTTAGGTTGAGAGGGACTTTGTTTGAATGCTTGTGCCATATTGAAAACAGTCTTCCAAACTGCTGGAGAAATCAAAGAAGGGGTTAGAACTGGAGACAGAATTACTTGGCTTGCAATACGGTCAGGAAGTTTCTTTACTAAGAACATCCTCAGATCCTGCCTTGCTCGAACCGTCTCTAATAAGGCCGTCCGAATATCTCCTAAAGACTGAATGGAAGTTTGGAGAAGCAAGTGCCGGGAAAGTTCAATGGCCTTCCTGACTTCCGCAGTTTCGATTGCCTGAGAAGAGCGTAACAGAGACTTTGTTACTTGCTGAGTAACAATATATTGTGAAAACAGTCTAAACGCTTTACCTCTTAACCTAAACTCGCGGTCTAGGTGAGTTGGGGAAGGCGTGCTAAATGGATCTTTTAATTCGCACAAATTGATTTTAGGGGCAGCCAAGAAATCAAACAAAGCAGAGGGGACTCCTCCGGCACTAAAAACCGGAAGAGAGAACCAAGAATGGTGCTCTTGAGGGATTTGGTGAGAAGACTTTGTAGTGAAAGTAGTGGCAAAATTTTGAGCCTCTGTTTCCCAGTCCACCCAAGGTCCCGTACCCAACTGCCCCACCTGCAAGACTGGATTAGAGGCTGAGTCTGTGATCGGAAACATATCCAATTCCGGCGTCAAAGCAGAAAGTGCCTTGACGTCGTTAAAGCCATCATTCTTAGTCCAGTCAGAAAAAAGCTTTGAAGCTGAGGCAGGGGGTAGGGCTGGCGTTGATGCATACACAAAAAAGTCATGGTTATAATAACTGGGAATGGCCTTAATTTAGTAGTAGCCTCTACGTTCCAACGTAGAGCTATATACTTATCGTATAATTCTGCTCCGCTCTAGAGCGGGCAATTATCGAAATCACTAGCGCGATAAAACGATAACATCTAGTTGTTGTTGTTCCCCAGGCTGCCTGGCCGAACAGCCCCAAGGTACCGAGCAAGGCCAAGGCCATAGAGCGCCCCCACAAAACCCTCCCTGCTTACCACTAACAAAACCCAGGTGACCAAAGCCACTCTAAGGCAGGGAGCTGAGGAGGGCGCGGAAACGCCCGGGAAACCAAAGCCCCACCCAAGGCCCTGTGCCCCTCAGCAATTATGAAGGGCAAGGGAAAAATGTGACGCTTTGGCTCCCAATCTGCCAACTTTTAGGTTGGCAGTAGGGAGGTCGATCCACGGAAAAGACGCCGTCACTTGAGATCTAGAAGATATATAAGTAAAAGGAACAGTCAGAGTAAGCTATGGGTATGGCAGAGATCGCTCAGCTCTCACTCTGATAGACCAGCCCATCACATAACATCTAGTTGATGTTGATGATGCTTTTATTTTATACTAGCCCACTGGGCCTAGGCCCTCTCAAGGCTAGTGGTGGAGGAGGTGGTACAGAGTTTAAAGTCACGTATATGTCAGTAGTTATATGTCATTGTATAAATTTATCGCTCTCAGGAAGTGACGAATAGGGGTGAAATTGAAAGAGTCTGAGTCAGAGAGGATGCCATGTAATGAGGTGTTCAGCAAGAATCTCAGTCTTTCAGATGCATAGACGGGACAAATACAAAGAAAGTGAAAAACAGTCAATGATGTATGGCAATGTTGGCATTCAGGTGGTGGACCACGAGGGGTGGACATCAGGTAACCATGTGTGAGGCGCGTGTGGCCTAAACGTAATCTAGTTAATCTAGAGTAGCACCTTACTCTCTCTACTAGGTACGTTGTACATACTTTGGAGGCCACTATTTGAAAAGGAAAATAAGAAAATATTGATGAGAAAGAAGAGAAAATTACAGGATTTTAGGTCATCCTATCTGGCTCCTTCAGCCGTCTTGACGGATCCACCCCACTACCCGACAGGGTTCATTGGGCATTCCTTTTCGCGCTACTCAAGCCTTCACACTCGCTGTTTTCTATGCGCCCGATTTTTGTGCTGCTACTCCTGCCGCCTACCCTTTGGGAGAGTTGTGGGCCTTATTTTGGTACCTAAGGTTATTAGACAGATGATCTGTGATGTAGGCACGCTTCAAATGGGCTCTTAGGTGTGTTACTTTGAGTATGGTGTCGAAACTGGTTGGTCACGCTTCTGCGCATGCGTCGCCCTTCGGCGATTGTTATTCTTTAGGCCTTTGCCTGTTTTAATCATCGTTTTCACTTGCGGTGGCTTAGTTTTGTTACCTGGTCGGTTCTATTACGCTTTGTGCTTATTTTCTGCGTTCATTGCGTGGTGTTTGCGAAAAGTTAGGCTAACTTGTGCACTTTCGTTTGTGATGAAGGGGGCATAGCCCCCCTTGCCTTGACAGGTTATTTTGACCTTCTGTTTTGCTTACCTTCACATGAATGTTTCGCATTGGAGTGTGCCCTGTGTTTTTTGTTTTTATCTGCCACTCACCCACGGCTAGGCCCCCTGTTAATAGCCTAACTTTTAGTTGGAGGGGGGCGCGCCAGGGCTAGGCCTCATGTTCCTAGCCTAACTTTTTAGAAGGGGAAGAAGGGACTTTTGGTGGACCGTCATTGTTGCCTCGTCGCTCTTGCTTGCCGATCTCTGGTTTTACTAAACCACCTTAGGCTCGCAGGGGTATGACGCTTTGGTTTTACTAAACCTTCTGTGGGGCACCCTTTTTTCGTCTGACGCTCGCTCCCGCGCTGTCTCTCCCTTATTTTGTTGGCGCTCCCCTAGGCCTTGAGTTCATGAGACACAGTCTTCCCCTTACTTGAACTCCCTCATCCATTGAGGTCCCCGCGGCACGGTCTTCACCTCCTTTGAGCTCTACGATGCCTTGAACTGTCGTCCCTTCCACCCTTTTTGGTGACGCGGGTCTCTGGGAAGGGCTCCGCGCCCGCTCCGCCCTGCAGCGTGGACAAATCCTGCTCCAGGTCGGTCCTCTGCTTCCGACATGTTCTCTTTTTTGGCTGCTGTGGTCGGGTCACTCTGGACCCGCTCTGCCCTAGGATGGTACTATCCGTCTCTAGGTCGGTCCTCTGCATCGCACTATTTTATTTTTGCTCATGCAAGCTCCCCTGCCAGCTGTCCTGCTGTGCACTTGGGTTGAGCCTTTTGGTTGGTATTTACCTCCATCTCCCTTTCCGCTTGAGGGCGGACAAATCCGCTCTAGAGCGGACATCTCCGCTCTGGTGCAAGCATCTCCGCTCTGCAGCGATGTCTATTCCGCTCTGGACAGGGCCCCCTTGGGCTCCTTCTTCACTTTGGCTTCTACACTGGGTCTCTCCTCCACTTGTTCCGCTCTGGAGCGGACACCAGTCCCGCTCCTGGTCGGTCCTAGGCCTTCCCTCCTGCTGCCCTAGCCCTCCTGTTTTCACCTGGTTCTACTCTACGATTGTTCCGCTCTGGAGCGGACGCCAGTCCTGCTCCAGGTCGGTCCTAGGCCTTGCCTTCTGATGCCCTGGCTCTCTTGTTCGCTGTGCGCATGCCTTTCTCCTTTGCCTCGACTGCCTTTGTCATGCATGCATGCCCCGCTCTGGAACGGGAGGGTGTAGTCCGCTCTGGAGCGGGTCTGTCTGCTCCGCTCTGGAGCGGATTTTCCCGCTCTAGAGCGGACTTGCCCTCTCGGACCTGGCACTATTTTTTGGCCAATATTGCCTTGTTTGTACTTGGGGTTTGTCGGTTACAGTGTCTAATAACCTTCTCCTTTACATCAGGCTGTGTTCCCGCTCTGCACTGCTGGGTCCCTTGGCCTGCCATCTCCTCTTCGGTCCCTTCACCCTCAGGTACCCTTTTCGGTTCTTATATGGCTGTCATGCTTTATTTCAGGGTGTTTGCACCTGCACCTTGGTCTTTTCTGACCTGGGTTTTTGGGGTTCTTCGGACTGTTGCTGCTTATGATATATGCTTGGCCCTCCCACATGGGGGGGTCCGTCTCCATCCTTCTCCACATGGGGGGGGGGGGTGTTATTACTTTTATGTACCTATCATAATGCATGGAATCTTTTGTGTGTTTTTTGTGCATACTGTCATACCTTCCTTAAATTTATGCATATTCTTTCTCTGTGCTTCGTCTGGGAAATTTTTAATTTCTCCCTTCGCTTACAGTGCGGATGTCGCTCCCTGACTGCGCGCGCCATGGGTGTGCCCGTCCGGCTATGGGAGCTGGGCATACTGAGTGCCCCACCCATGCTGCGTGCTACTGCCGTGATGGCTTCACCCCCAGAAGGTGTGGCCCGTGTCTCGTCAACATTATGACGATTGAGTCTCGCCCTACTTCGCCAGATGCTGAGACGGCACGGGTCAACCTCACCGCTGCATGGTCGGGCGTGGCTCGGTATGTTAAGGACCATTTACACCGGGTCCCCCGCTTCATGGACGAAGGGGTTCGCGCCTTGCTGGACCTTCCTCTGGAGTCTCCGCGCCCGGTGGTCAACGCTTCGCAGGTCCCTCAGTCTGGTGTGTCTCCGTTATCGGCGGACGCAGCGGGGTCGAAGCGGCACCACTCGGCTTCTCCACGTCACCGGAAGTCTTCGACGTCCCGCCGCCCTGCAGCTTCCGTCCGCACGTCTCCGGGCTCGACGACTTTTCGCCCTAAGATGAAGGCGCTTCCCCCGGTCCGTGTTCCTGCTGGTGTTTCGGCCTTCTCACCTGGTCGTCGTACCACCCATGAGCTGATCAAGGAGATTGAGGCGTCGCAGGCCACCGGACATCTACTGTCGGCTCCTCCGCCTTCGTTGCCGTTGGCTCTGCTACCACCGTTAACGCCTACTCCACCACCTAAGAAGGCGGGGGCTCTGTTTGCTTCAGCCTCCCCTCTTCTTGTCCGCGATGGTCTACCGGATTCTCCTGGCTTTGTCGAGTCTGACATTCCGTGTGGCCAGCCTTCTCCTGCTCGGAAAAGTGGACCCGTACCTCTGGCAGTGCAAGGCGCCAGTGTGGAGGTTGTAGGGTCTGGTCAGGAGGGGGCTGCCTGTGACCTCGTGGAACTGAGTGGCGGGAGCGATGAAGAGTACGATGACGACGTGGTTGAGGACTCGCCATGGGCGTCATTCTACTATACTCCGTCGCCTCGTCGGTCGCCCAGCCGTAGGAAACGTCGCCGGACCATCTCTTCATCTTCCTCGTCACCGACCGACGACCCTGGATGGGTCCTTCCTATTCGGGCCATCCAGGAGGCCCAGGTTAGGGCTGAGGAGGCTAACGCTGCACGGTTTGCCTCCCTACAAGAGATGCTTGCACTGATGGCAGGAGGCTTGGAGCGTCCTACTCCCATTCCTCCTGTGATTCCTCTTGTGAATCCTCTTCCGCCATTTGTGGACCACCTGCCAACTCGTCCTGCTCTCTCTGTGCCTGTTGCTCCTGTTGTCGCCCCTCCCGTTCCCTCCCCGGCTGCATCTCCTTCTTTTGTCATGCTACCAGGGAGTGGGTTCGGGATGGTTGGGCAGCCTGTCACCGTTCCGTCCTTGGGAAAATACAAGATTCCGAAACGTCGCTTTCCTTCTCTTTATGGAGAGCCGTCGTTGTGGCGGAACGTGACGGCTTCACACCCGGAAAGGGCTTCTACCCAGGCGCCGGGGGAGCGCCCTGTTTTGGAGAGCTGGCAGGTGCAGGTTAACGTCAAGGGTCATTTTCGGGCTTTGACTCCGGACGGTCTAGTCCCTGAGGTCGACATCAGGGGTCACCCTGGGAGGACAGATCTACAGTTTTTTACGTACCGTCCTCAGGTGTCGCCCTCTGGGTCTAATAAGTTATGGTCGGACTTTGCTCGACACGACATCAATGTCGATGCGCCTGCTCTGTCAGCCATCGCAGGCCTTCCCTTGGTGGGGAATGCTCGGGACGTAGAGGGTAACATCATGGTTCGGCTTCCTCATCTCGAGGGAGGTCCCTGGGATTTGTGGCTGGCTGAAGGCTTGGACTTCGGGCTTCGGTCGTCGGAGGGTTCTTCACCGCTTCCACAGCACGACTCATCGTTCGTGTCGAGCCTAGTCGCGTCTTCGTCCGGGGTAGACCCTAAGTACTGGGCGTGGCTCAATGCGCCTAAGTTGGCGTTTGTTGAAATGCCTCAGCCCTCTTTCACGCCGCCAGATAAGGGTGCCCTGAAGCGTGATCACAAGCTCCGACAGCGCACTGCTCGCCTGCTCTCCACCTTCCTGCTGCAGCTACAGCTGGCTCGGCTTCACCTGCGTCTGATAGAGGCGCAACCGGTTGGTGAGATCAGGAAGGGGGAAGAGCACTTGCGGCGAGTACACCTGCAGCTCGCCCTTAACTCGGTCGGGGACCTTCGTTGTGCCATCCATGAGGCTGCGCGTTGTCGGCAGTCTCTGAGGGTGGCCTTCTGTAAGAAGGGGCCGACTGAGGTACGGACAAAGCTGCTGCTGTCGGAGCTCGCTACAGAGGGGCTCTTCTCTGACGCGGCGTGGCAGGAAGCATACCTCTTTGCTGCTGCGGGGCGCTTCGCACCCCGTCCACCTGGGGTGTCGTGGCGCTCCTCAGCCGCTTCCTCCCTTAGTAGGGGTGGGAAGGCCGGCTCGTCACGAGGACGCCAGGCTTGGCGAGGATCCTCTGCTGGGAAGCGTCAGGTGGTGAAGTCTTCCACGCGCCGTCTGTATGACCGTCGCTCACCACCTCGCCCTTCTCCGCACCTCGCTATTGAGGCCTCCTCTCGGCGAGTCGACCAGAGGCAGGAGGATAGGCGGCCGACGCAGGAAGGTCGGCGCCAGTTTCAAAGGGGCAGTCGCTATCGGGGAGAGACTAACCGAGGCGGTCAGTCTAGGCGCGGCAGGCCCGGGGACAACTCCGCGGAAAAAAACGCCTAGTGCCTCCAGGACTATCCTCTCTCCCTTCTCCCGACTGCCTCGCCGAAACGGTGGTCGCCATCACTCAAGGCGCCCCTACCGGCTTTTTTCGACCCCACTATCGGCAATGGCCTCGCCGATCGTGGGCGCGTCGGGTAGTAAAGCGGGGTCTGTCCTAGAGGTGGCAGTCAAGGCCTCCACTCAGAATGCCTCCCAACCATCGGTCTGTGTCTCCGGACGTGGCCAAGGTTATTCTGGCCATGCACAAGGATGGGATAATTCGGGAAGTCTCGCCTCACCAGCGAGTCTTCCTCTCTCATGTTTTTCTAGTCCCCAAGAAGGACTGCGATGCGATGAGACCGGTGGTCGACCTGTCGTGCCTCAATCTGCACATCGTGAACGACCACTTTCGGATGCTTACTATCAGTCAGGTGTGGTTGGCGCTCCGTCCCGGTTGCTGGGTGGTTTCCCTGGATCTCAAGGACGCTTACTGGCATGTTCCGATAGCTCCTCGGTTCCAGGGTTATCTGGCGCTCCAGCTGCACGAAAGGGTGTTCACGTTCGACAGGCTGCCCTTCGGTCTCAACATCGCACCGAGACTCTTTACGAAACGCGTCAAACAGGCTCTGACTCCCCTGCTCAGTCAAGGGATTCAGATCCTGTTTTACTTGGACGATTGGCTCATCACCGCAGACTCTCCCACCCGTTGTGTACACGACACTCTCCTTGTCATCCAACACATCACACGGTTAGGCTTCAAGGTAAACGTTCCCAAGTCATGCCTCACGCCGTCACAAGAAGTGACGTGGGTGGGCCTCGACTGGGACATGGCGAGCGCAACTGTCAGACAGAGCCGGGTGAATGCGTCGAAAATTCGAAGGAAACTTTTTGCCGCATTGCACTCGGTCTCGATTACCAGGAAACTCTGGGACTCGCTGATCGGGTCACTCAATTGGGCGTCTCTGACCGTTCCCTTAGGGAGGCTCAGACTCAAACGCCTGATTCAACTAGGCAACAGGGCTTTTCCGCTACTGCCTCCACATCGGCTGCGACCGATTCCGCGCTCGATCCACTTACAATTGACACACTGGGTGGTTCGGGGCACGCTCGCGAGGGCTGTGTCCTGGACTTCGCCGCCGCCGACCATCTGGATCGACACAGATGCGTCGAGCGAGGTAGGTTGGGGTTATCAGTCAGACACGGGACACCAAGGTCAAGGCAGGTGGTCAGGCCTCACTCATCTTCACATAAACGTCTTAGAACTGTTCGTTCCGTTGTTCTTCCTGAGGGATCATGGGCAGGCCCTCGCCGGCAGGTCGATGGCCTTCAGGATGGACAACATGACTGCAGTTCATTGCATACAGAAACAGGGATCCTCCAGGTCCGCCGTTCTTCAAGACCTAGCGGAGAAACTGTTTTTCCAGGCAGACCTTTACAACATCACACTGCATGCGACTTACCTGCCCGGGACGGCCAACCTATGGGCGGATGCTCTGTCGAGGGGACAGAGCACCCAGGTAGAACAGAGCACCCAGGTAGAATGGTCTTTCAAACAAACCGTATTCGACGACCTCGCGGCCTCCTGGGGTGTTCCGCAGGTAGACTTGTTCGCCTCGTCCGAGACGAACAAGTTGCCTGTGTTCCTGACCCGCTGGATTCGAACTCCAGCGGGGGGACCGGATGCTTTCAGTGAGGACTAGAGCAGGTGGCAGTCTCTATATGTGTTTCCTCCACCCGACGCACTTTTGATGTGCAAGGTCCTCCACAGGCTGAGAGAGTACCAGGGCAAAGTTTGGTTGATCGCGCCCATCTGGCCGGCCCAAGCCTGGTACGCTCAGCTGAAGCGATGGTGCCCGAGTCCCGTTCCCCTGTCGGTCTCAGACTTCCACTTGGGGTCGATTGGAGACCTAGGGACCTCGTTGGCATTCGCATCGTGGATGTTTGTGAGGCAGGGTGGCTGCCAACGTTTGGAAGATCATTAACTGACAAATTTACTCTACACTGGACACAATCCACATGGAAGACGTACGAATCTCACTGGCACAGTTTTACTTCTTCGATACACGACACGTCACAGACACTGCCATCGGTGGCGTTGGTTTTTCACTACCTCAATTATTTATTTGAGACACGTCACAACATGTTCAACACCCTTAGGAACCACCTGTCTGCCATCCGGGAGCCGTTTGAGAAGTTAACGGGGTTGGTCGTTCCTCAAAAAGAATTGGATTTCTTCATGCGTGCCTGTTTTAGGCTTAGACCACCCCCGCGCCAGATTCCTCCTCAATGGTCTCTGGCGGAGGCTCTCAAACTGCTCTCGTCTGCCCCTTACACTACGAACCCATCACCTGAACACCTACTTGACAAAACCCTGTTCCTTCTAGCTTTAGCAACGGGTGAGAGAGTCTCGGAGATGGCCGCCATGTCTCGGGCCCAGAATTGCATGAGGTTTTCTCCCCTCTTTGGGTCGGTCACCTTGGCCCCGTCGGTTCATTTTATTGCTAAGAATGAGCGAGAGACTCACGTTTTTAAACCATTTACTGTCCCGGCTTTGAAACGGGGTAGGGCTCATCATCTTTTATGCCCCGTTCACGCTCTCCATTCTTATGTGGAGACAGTCAGGCCGATGTCGGGGTTGGCATTGTGGGTGGCGCCTCGTACTGGTAGGAGGCTTGGTAAACGTGCGGTAGGAATTCGCCTGTGTCGGATTATTCGGGCCAGCAACCCTCAAGTTCAGGGCACTGCCCATGACATTCGATCGTACGCTGCGACGATACGATTTCTTCATAATCATTCGCTTACGGATATTGCCGACAAAGGGCTGTGGTCTTCCTCCAACTCGTTTGTCTCCTCCTATCTGTCTATGTCCACGGACAGGCCGGGGCGTCCTTGTGTTGCGTTGGGCCAGCGGGTTAGTTAGGGTCTACCTGCACTATTCCCTCTGTCTTTTGTCCCTTTTCCTTTCCGGTCATTCCTTTATTGGGGTGGGGGGAGGGGGACATGTTATTCATATTCCCTTATGTGCACTTAAGGTTAAGGACTTTCCTAGGCTAAGATGTTTTATTATTTCTAGTCTTAAGTCTCCTACATATTGATTTTTATGTATGCACCTCCTTCTGCTACTGTTTTTTCAGGGGGTCCTGCTGCTCCGCGCTGGATATGCTCAGGTATTCTCGGTACCTCCGGTACAGTACTCCTCTTCCATATGTGTCTGTCTTCCCTCATTATATTATGGGTACTACTGCTTTGTACAGACGGGGGGGGGGGAAAGGGGGGGGGTTCTTCCTGCACTATAACCATACCTGCACCTATGTTTACGGATTCACTAGGTTAAGATATTGATGTCCTCTCTTATCTTGTGTATGCTCCATGACCTTGTATGTTTCTACATCATCTCACTTGTTTTGGTCATCCGGTTTTTCGTGCTAGTCACTGATTCTCCTCATGTATTGTCATCCCGTCATGAACGGTCCTCCTCTTCGGCACATGTCTGAAGTCATTCCTTCCTTTCTGAATCTTCCTGCCTTCTTTGAGAAGGCTTCCGGGGATTCATATTATCCCTTATGAAATGCATCATTCTTGTCTTAGGCTAAGATATACCATTACATAAGATTTGACTGTACTTGACCTCTCTTGATATGTGCCTGTCAGTACACTCTTTTATATAAACTCTCTTGTTTAAGTCTGTCTTTTATGGTCCTGATATTACCTAATGGCTAAAGTTTGTGTTTTCAGCTTGTATGTCCGCCTCCAATTTGGTATTCTAGCTCTACGTTGGAACGTAGAGGCTACTACTAAATTGGGAGGTTTAACGACCCTCCCAATACCAAATGAGGTAAACCTCCTATTTGGTCGTAGCCTCGGAGTATCCAACGTCATAGTATCCCGCCCTCGCGCCGTACCCCTGCCCATCCAATCTTGTCTCTTGTAACTTGATACCGGGAATGCCCAATGAATCCTGTCGGGTAGTGGGGTGGATCCGTCAAGACGGCTGAAGGAGCCAGATAGGATGGCCTAAAATCCTGTAATTTTCTCTTCTTTCTCATCAATATTTTCTTATTTTCCTTTGGAGGCCACCTCCAAAGTATGTACAACGTACCTAGTAGAGAGAGTAAGGTGCTACTCTAGATGTTATCGTTTTATCGCGCTAGTGATTTCGATAATTGCCCGCTCTAGAGCGGAGCAGAATTATACGATAATTATATAGCTCTACGTTGGATACTCCGAGGCTACGACCAAATAGGAGATTTACCTCATTTGGTATTGGGAGGGTCGTTAAACCTCCCAATCTGAACATCTAAAACATCGCCTTGACTATCCAATGCTCTGAGTTTTCTAGACTTATTGCCTTGGATTACCCACTCATGTGGTACAGGGAGCTCCCCGGAAATAATAGCTTGTGCTGCCTCTGGCTTAGTTGGTAACATTGCTACCCATGACTCATCAGGCCCGTATAAAAGAAGCATAGCTCCTTTTCTGACTGGTGCCTTGTCTAAAGGGGGGGGAGTTATGTCTGATATGACCCGCACATTGGACGTAGTGAGAGCTGCTGTGCCTGGCACAGTGGAAATGGAATCTGACACAAGAGGAGGGTTAGGTATTTTAGCTAAAGCAATGGATGTAGCCAGAGGTCGCACATTCGTTGACGTCGCGGGACCTTCCATACCAACTGTAGGAGTTTCCGGCGTAGGGCCAAAGAACTTATTAAGTGCATTTAATAGTAACCCATCAATCTCTTCTGTAGTTACATACAGTACCTAGCAGATGACGAACTCCGTGGAGATTCGACAGTACCCTGAGTCTTCTAGGTGGTGACCTGACTCTTCAACTTCCATCTCTGAGACCAGAGAACGCTGTTCTTCATCCCTTAAGTCTGGCCTTTCATGGGAAGATCCCGCCGAAGCCGGGACCTCCACATGCCGCCATGTTAGATCTGGGATAGAAGATGTGACATCGGCATCCCGGTGGACGTCAGCCACTACTTGCGTTACAAAAGGATGTGTGCCGTCCTGCCAGGGCTGGGAGTATCGCCATACACCTTGGCTCTGGCTGTTACTC
Organism: Paralithodes platypus; assembly: GCA_032716605.1. NCBI lineage: Eukaryota > Metazoa > Arthropoda > Malacostraca > Decapoda > Lithodidae > Paralithodes > Paralithodes platypus. The sequence continues at coordinate 30,118,785 of CM064528.1, read as the reverse complement.
GCTTGCGAGCCTGGAATACTCCCCAATTGGGAGCCCTCACCCGAGCACCCTAGCGGTTTATAGTTTCCGTAAGATACTTCTAAATCTGAGGCTGACACACGTGACCTGGTAGAGAAAGCATGAATATCAGGTGATGAAATGTCCGCCGGGGCATCCTCCACCACATTCTCTGACTCCACCCCCGACCTGATTGGACGTTAGACTTGGAGGGGGTAGATGCAGAGAGCGGGGTACCAGGCTCCGGCGACAGCCGTGAGTCCGTTCGCGCCGGAGGATCCCTTTTGGATGATTTATGACTTCTACTAGACTTATGTTTAGTTCTAATAATGTCTTTAGGTCCCCTACTCTCTTCCTTTGTCCTCTTCCGTGGAGGTGAAGAAGAGTGGCCCGAAGCTTTCACCTGCTCCCTCAAGGGTGACCTTGACTTGGACCTCGTCGCCGATGCCGAAGGTGACGGCGAGCGATGCCTCTTAGATTTGCCAGGGGAGGGTGTGGGAGCCTGTCCCCGCCCAGTCTCGGAGGCCTTACGTGTACGGATCTTACTCTTAGGGGGGGCATGTTTAATAATTAACAGTTCCCAAAGCTCAAGATTGTCACATTGCAATGCTTTATGAGCTACATTTGTTGAATAAGTAGCGAGAAGTTGTTTTACTTCCTGCAAGGCCACCGCCGCAGTATTATCTTTGTGAATCAACAGTTTAACACTTAAGAGGGTACAAATAGTGCAATGCTTTGTCACCCATATCCCCCGTGACCGATCTAGGCATTTAACACATTTAATGCACAGCTTGTGCGCAAAAATAGGGATACCGGAGCATAACGGCGTTGAACATAAAGCAATGCGAGGTTCTATGGCCGACATGACCGAGACTGGCGGAAATCTACCCACCCCCGGGATCTACCTGGTCACCTGGCGCCACGCCGGTACTCCGCTCTGGAAAGAGAAAATTCCCAGGAATTAATGCTCATAAGGTTACCCCAAAATGTTACAAAAACATGTGTCATAAAACTGCTGGTCAACGAACTGTAGTCCTCAATCACTACTTTTTGCTGTCCAGCAGTTTCAAATTAAAGATTTCAGCATATCTTTACCTGTCCAAAAGATTTAAGCATATCTTCTGAGTCTTCATAAAGATGAAGCATATCTTTAATAAAGATGAAGTCCTTCAAGTATCCCTTTACACTTGAAACACTAGTAAGATTCAGGCATCTTCTTATCCCATAAAAAGTCTAAGCCTATCTTAATCTCTAATCCGACTTCTAGCAGAAGCCCTCATAGATCGCCGTCTTGAAGGCCGTGATACCTTATAGTATCAATCAATTGTTTGGCAAACCATAGCGAATTGCAAATCCGTTAATACAACCACCCGAAGGTACCACCGCCTGGGGTCATATTAAATGTCAAACCAATTGTACCTGCCCCAGACCTCTTTGTAAAAAGGTCGCCGGGAGGGAAAGACCAGACAAACAAACAGCATTGTTTCAATGGCTTTGAAAAGCCGAGAAAACCTTATCCAACAGGTGTCAGCATGATCACCTAGATAAATGTGTGGAGCCCACCTCGCCGGGAATAACACAGGAAGCCTGATCACAGGCTCGACCACAGAAAAACGCAGTTTCTGATGAGCCCTCAAGCTACCAAACTCGCCGGGGTAACTTACCTATTATAGCCATCCTAACCAAAACTCGGTAAACCAAAACGGCTTTCTCGGAGCAATCGAGAAAAACCGCCGCAAACGCAACCCACAACAAACAGAACGCAGTCTGATAAACATAATCAGACGCAGTCCGAAGCTCCTGGATCAGCCAATCACAACTAATCCAGGATACACATGACACATGAGTACATTTTTATAATAATAAACAATGAAAACACTTGCATATGTGAAAAACTACGAGTGGCTGGCTAGGCCTAGTGAAAACGGAAAACACTTAATGACGTCGAAACACAATCGAAAAGCACTTCATCCCACCAAAACTGGAACAGCAGCCACATCAACAGGGTAACACTGACTCGGGACCCAGAAAGAACTCCACTACGTGAAGAAAAAACACCAGGAATGTCAGTAAAACACAAACAAGGCTACTCCATCTGAAAGATAGCTAGAAGCCCGACATCGCGTAGTTAAAGCCACCTAACAAGCTAGGACTAAAGATGGCTAAACACGAAAAACGTTTCAGAGCGTCCTCAACCCGGCCACGAGGGTCCGTCCGAAATAGACACCCCAATAAAACGACCCAAAATACACTTGTCCTGCGAGAAAACCACCCGTGACACCCCTGCTACGCTAATCCTAACCTTACTCAAGACATCCCAGAGTAAACAAATGAGAAAAAACTCACTAGGGACGCAAGAATGCGGAATCAAAGCGGAGCACTGTAGGGGACACGTCCGGGTGGGGTGAACGCAGAGCAAGGAAGGCGGAAGGATGCGCTAGTCAGCGTCTGGTCCAAGAATCCACAGAAGTACATCCACAGAATATGGAAAGCTTATGAATAGTTATTCTTATTTTATTTTTATTTTTTATTTGTTACGAAGTTTTTTCGTAGTGAGAACCCAATCATAAAGACGAACCATGAGTGATTTTGCGTGTGCTTATGATGAAGGTTCCTCTGAGCTCTGCGGCGGTAGATTCAAACTACGCGTATGAGCGTTTGAAGAGGTAGCCTTATGTAATAGGCATAATCGTCAATGATAATAAATATACCAGCTAGGATTCACGACATACTCCGCCACCAGTTACATACAAAGTATTTACAATTGTCCCGTCCCGATCATGGATCGCCACAACTGGGAGGAACCCAAAGCAGCCCGACGTGACGGCCTCTGAGGGGTATCACCTCGGTCCGCTCCAGTAGCAGGAAGGATATTATCAGAGTTCGGCTTGCTGTCGCCATCCACTACCTCTAAATCTATCTCTAGTGGGTATAGCTTAACCACCGGTCTGGTGGTCAAACCTGCTCCTGTTCTTACCTGAAATACCCTACATTCGTGGTCAGGACTACGAAGAAGTTTCATTATCCGACCTATACGCCAAAAAAGTCGGGAGCCGTCATCATGTACTAGAACGACGTCCCCAACTTGTGGCGATGCTATCCCTCTTTTTACCATTAAGTGACGATGTTGCTCCCTGAGTGATCTTAAATAATCAGTGCTCCACCTTTTCCACAGGTCATGTGAGAGTTTTGTTACATATTGGAAGCGTTGGTTGACGGAATTGTTGTTACGCCACGTCGTGTCCTTGAGATCTTCATCCGTGACTTCTCGCCTTGGAAAGCTTCTGATCAGCCTCCCATGAACCAGTTGTGAAGGAGTGATGGGTAGAGGGTCTTCAAGATCACTGTAGGTGTAGCCAAGCGGGCGATCATTGACTGTGGCCTCGAGCTCCAGTAATACCGTATTCAGTTCCTCTGTGGTAACCAATGCTCGACCCAGTACCTTCTTCAAGCCAGCCTTTAGGATGCCAATGACCCGTTCCCATATGGCACCGAACCATGGCGCCCTGGCCGGTATAAACCGCCACTCGCACTTGAATTCCGCTAGAGTACCTTTTAACCTTGCATCATCTATCAACTCCCGTAATGTACTGGCTCCGCTAAAAAATGTGGTGGCATTATCACTCATCATAATCTCAGGGTAACCCCTCCTGCTACTAAACCTATGGAACGCATGCAAAAATGATTCGCAGGAGAGGTTAGACACCGTCTCTACATGGACCGCTCTAGTAACTGCACGGGTGAATAATACTATATATAATTAACTTACAGTACCCCCCTTCTCTTTTACTGGTAAGGCACCTGTGTAGTCAACCCCCGCTACCTGGAAAGGACTCGCTTCCTGAACCCTAAACTCCGGCAATGGAGGGGCCTGTACAGCACGGTATGATGTACCTTGCAATCTCTTGCAGATGATACATCCCCTTAAGGCTTTCTTTACTACCTGTCTAATCTTGGGGATCCACCATCTTTGCCTTATGTAATTTACAACATAACTAACACCACTATGGTTACACACTTTGTGGCAGTAATTACTAAGGAGAGTGGCTATACGATGTTTATTAGGGATAAGGATAGGGTACTTGGAGCTATCATGTAAAGCTGACAAGTGTAGCCTACCTCTACAGCGTTTCATGCCTCCCTCAATATAGAGGCCTAACTGCTTCACTATATTGCTTGGTGTGCCCTGTCCTTTTGACAAACAGTGGTGCTCCTCAAAGTAAGCTTCTCTCTGAGCTACCTTAATCATGGCTGACTCTGCTGCTCTTAATTCCGGCACCGTCAAGTATGCCGGTTGTTGTTGTTGTTGTTCCCTAAGCTGCCTGGCCGAACAGCCCCGAGTCCCTGAGGAAGGCCATGGCCACGATCGGGCTTTCCCACAGAGCTCTCATTGAGTGTAGGTTGTGTTGTTGGCGTAAGTGGTTGTGTGAAATGCAGTCTTCTATGATGTGTTTAATGGTATGGGGTGCTGTGTTACATCCCGGGCAGGCGTCGACAACGGAGTCATCCAGTCTCTTCTGATAGCTCAGGAGAGCTGGATGGTGTCCGCATCTCAGCCTGGCCAGGTGGACTCTGTCCTCGCGAGGGAGGGAGGATTCGGAAGGATGGATTTCGGGAGGTCGTGCATGCAGCTGCGTGTTGTCTGTGAGTGAGTGGATGGATTGGCGAGAGATATGAGTATGGATGTGCTTCTGGAAGTTGGTTCGGGGTGGGCAGGGAGGGAGAGAGGACAATAACTGTGTGTGATACCGTGTGCTGGGTGTTGTTTTGATATTTCTTGGTGTCTGTGGGTGTGTTGCCATGTAGTTTAGTGGGTGGTCTTGGTTCGTGGAGGCTGCTGCCAGGAATTGAGTGCCTCTCATGTCCAGATGGTCTTTGACTTTGAGGATTTTGGTTTCTTGATGTAGATGATCTGTGGGTGCAGTAGCTGTGCAGCCTGTAATGATCTTCAGGGCTTTGTTTTGGATAGTCTGTAAGGTCTTATGATGTGTTTCAGCTAGGTTAGAAGCCCAGGCTGGGCTTGCGTATTCCATTACTGATCTTATGTATTGTTTATATACTGTGGTGGTAGTTTCTTTGTTGTGTCCAAATTTTGTGTGAGCAAGTGACCTGAGGGCGTTAAGTCTGGGTGTCAGTTTCTTTTTAATGTTTGTGGTGTGCTGTTTGAATGTCATATGAGTATCATATGTTACTCCTAGGATTTTGGGTGTGTGTGTATGTGTTAGGGGTGTGTTGTTTATGGTGAGTTGAGGGATGTATTCGTGTTCACCTGTCCAGCTTGTGAGCAGGGTTGCGATGGATTTGGCTGGGGCTAGATTCAGTCTGTTTGTAGTGCACCAGCCATGTAGTGTGTTGAGATAGGGTTGAAGGAGATCTGTTGCTCTTCTTGGGTCATGGTGTGTGCATGTGAGTGTTATGTCATCTGCATAGGAGGCTAAGTTTATTTGGGGAGTATTGGGTGTAGTTATATCGTGCATGTACAGATTGAAGAGTGCGGGCGATAGGACGGATCCCTGTGGGACTCCGTTTGGAAAGTTTCTGATTTTAGATGACTGACCGGCAAAAGATACGTGTGCACATCTGCCTGCTAGGAAGTTGGCCAGCCACCTTTTTGTGTTGTTGTGCATGTTTGTGTTGTAGATTTTGTTTGTTAGGTTGTGGCGGGGGATGGCATCGAAGGCTTTACTAATGTCGAGTGTGGCTAATAGTGATCTGTGTGGTGGTCTAGCTGAGTTGATGCCGTCAAAAGCTCTTTGTGTAAGGTCTGTGAGAAGAGTGTTTGTGGAGTGCAGTGGCCTAAAGCCATGTTGTGTTGGAGCTAGGGGTAGGTCGGGTGTAATTAGTTGTAATACTAGGCGTTCCATGACTTTGGAGGGGGAGCAAAGGAGTGTGATGGGGCGGTGCGAGGAGGGTAGCGTGGGGTCTTTGTTGGGTTTGGGGAATGTGATGATGATACCATGCTTCCAAATGTCTGGTATTGTGTTGTGTGAATAGCTGTAGTTTGATATGTTAGTGAGTGTTTGTATGCCTTGTGGTCCCAGGTGTCTGAGGTGTATGTTGCTTATGTTGTCTAGGCCACAGGCGGGTGAGTGCTTGAGATTGTTGATGATATGCTTTGTCTGGTGATTGGTGAAGGGTGTATAGTCAGGGTCTGTGGGGAATTGTCTCTTACGTCGGATGACACGTCGGTCGTCTTTGTGAGGTTTTAGGTGGCTGACATGTGAGAAGTGATTGATGAGAGTGTTTGCTTGTTGTTTACATGAAGGAGTAGAGTCTGTTGTTGTGATTGCAGCATGTGATTGTGTTGTGTTGCTGTTGGAAAGTGTGATGCTGTTTAGTGTTTTGTAGAGTTTTTTGGGGTTTGTTTTGTGATCAAGTGTTTGTAGGAAGTTATTCCAATTTAGTTTTTGTTGTTCTTGTATTTTGTTGTTAGTTTGGGTGTTGAGTGCTTGAATTTGTTGTGTGATGTCTTGTGTGTGGGGTGCTGGGGAGTGTTTCAGTGTGTCGCGTTGTCTGATGAGGTTTTGAATTTCTGGTGTGAAGTTGGGGTTGTGTCTTTTTCTGTTACCTCTTGGAATGTGTTTCTTGTCAGCGTTTTGGATAGTTTTATTGAGTATGTGTACAGCATTGTTGATGTTAGTGATGGGTGTACTGTTTAGAGTTGTGAAGTGTTGTTCTGTCTCATTTGTAAATGCTTCCCAGTTAGCTCTTTTATAATTGGTGTATGTGTGTTTGTGGCTAGCTGGGGTGAGTCTGGTTTTGGTGGTGATAATGATCGGGAGGTGGTCAGAGCCTAAGGTTCTGACCACCCTCCAGGATGTTGTGGGGGCGAGTTCTGGGGAGCAAAAGGTGATGTCTGGAGATGATGGGTTATAGAGGGCTTGGTGAGGAATATGGGTATGTTGATGGATGTCGTTAAGGATGATGAGGTTATCTGTTTGGTTTTGTAGTACCAGCCCTCTGTCTGTGTCGGGGTTGTCGACAAACCAGGCCGACGTCTTGGCGTTGAAGTCACCACCCAGGATGATGTGTGGGGTGTTTGTGATGTGTTGTAAGTGTGGTCTGTATTCATTTGGTACTGTAGGGGATGTTTGGGGAGGGATGTATGTGTTTATGATGGTTATGTTGGATTTGTTGCTAGTGCGTATTTTAATTGATTGTATTTCTGTTGTGTTATCATTTGGGGGGAGGAGGGATTTGGTTTGTACACTGGTTACTATGTATGATATTTCATTGTGTACCAGGGTGATGAGTCCACCGCCCCCGCCGACAGCCCGGTCTTGTCTGATGGTGGTGAAATTATGAAATGTGGGTGTTTTTTGTGATGTGCAGAGTTTTGTTTCTTGTAAGATGGCAATGTGTATGTTGTGTTGTTTGATGAAGTGTGAGAGTTCGTGTTTCTTTGTGTTAATGCCATCTATGTTCAATTGGAGAATGTTAATGTTATGTGCACGATGTATGTTGGGTGCTGCTGCACGAGGATGGGGTGGGGGTGAGGGAGGGGCTGGAGGTTGGGATGGGTGAGGTGGGGGTGGGGATTGGGGAGCAGGAGATGGGGGTTGGAATGGATTAGGATGGGGTGTGGTGTGTTGAGTTGAGGATGTGGATGGTATGGGAAAGTTAGGTGGGTTAGGGAGGAGAGGTGGACGGGTTTTAGGGGGGGGAGTGGATGATATGGGAAGGCTAGGTGGGTTGGGGAGGAGAGGTGGACGGGTTTTAGGCGAGGGATTTGACTGGGAGAGGGAGGGGCATGAGGAACAGGTCCAGGTGTTCGTGTAGTGTTTCTTGGAGGCAAGTGTTGTACAGGTGAAGTGGGTCCAGTTCCTGCATGAATTGCAGAGAACTGAACCCTTAGTGTGGCGACTCGAAGTGATGGGTTTTGAGCAAGTTGGACATATGTATGTGTACGTGGGTCCTGGGTTGCTCTCAATGTCGGTTATGCCTGATAGTTCCCTTGTGTCTTCTCTCTAAGAGTCCTAATAAACCTAAGGACCCATGCCATTACATGCCATGACTTCATATATGAGCCATACCGGTCCCAATTCAATATGGCAGTAGGGGCAACCGGTACCGGCAATGACAGGGTTCCTTCTTGACTCGTGTTACAACCCACAGTGGTGTCCCCTCCTATTGAGCCTCCTATTGGGCCATGATCAGGCCATAGCATTTGGTGAGGTAGCCATGTAGGCCCTCCCCACCAAAGCGAAGAAGCAACTAAGGACACATATGAAATCCCTCTGGTGACTAGATCACTGGGGTTGTCCTCTGTGGACACATAACGAAAATGAGCGCCGGGACATATATAGGCAAAATCTTTTTACTAGACAACCAGCATAGGGTTATCTGGCTGTCCGACCAGAGGTATACATTCCCTATAATCAGCTCGTCCGCGTAGGCCTCACATATATAATATGCGAGACAAGCTGCGAGAAGAACAGCAGTCAACTCCATCTTAGGTATGGTGAGGAACTTAATAGGCGCCACCTTAGCTTTGGCCATCACTAACCTACTCACCTCATCACCAACCGCATAGGCCGCTACACCATATGCTACTGAGCTAGCGTCCCTAAATAGGTGCAGCGTAACCCTCTTAGAATTAGTGACCTGGCGGGGAATCATGATACCTGTACTATCTATCATATCGTCATAAATACCCTGCCAGTTAGCTCTCATGTCATCTGGAATGGGTACATCCCACCCACACTCTAATCTCCACAAGTCCTGTACGAACCTCCGCGCCCGGATGGTTACCGGTAGCAACACTCCTAGAGGATCGAACACACTCGCGGTTAGACTTAGAGCCTCGAGTTTTGTAACCAATGCAGGGCTACTTCCGCGGCAATTAACCTGTAACATATCCTTATCAGTCAGCCACGCAACGCCAAGTACCTTAACCCCGTCTTGTTTGGCGGAAGCTATACCCTTCAGGTGCAACAGTTCCCGCAAACTCTCATTATTTGTGACCCACTCACGTAAAGACAGGTTAGCGCTGGAAAATATTCTACGGGCATCCCAACATTGTTGTTGTTGTTGTTGTTGTTGTTGTTCCTGTTCCCTAAGCTGCCTGGCCGAACAGCCCCGAATCCCTGAGGAAGGCCATGGCCACGATCGGGCTTTCCCACAGAGCTCTCATTGAGTGTAGATTGTGTTGTTGGCGTAAGTGGTTGTGTGAAATGCAGTCTTCTATGATGTGTTTAATTGTATGGGGTGCTGTGTTACATCCCGGGCAGGCGTCGACAACGGAGTCATCCAGTCTCTTCTGATAGCTCAGGAGAGCTGGATGGTGTCTGCATCTCAGCCTGGCCAGGTGGACTCTGTCCTCGCGAGGGAGGGAGGATTCGGAAGGATGGATTTCGGGAGGTCGTGCATGCAGCTGCATGTTGTCTGTGAGTGAGTGGATGGATTGGCGAGAGATATGAGTATGGATGTGCTTCTGGAAGTTGGTTCGGGGTGGGCAGGGAGGGAGAGAGGATAATAATTGTGTGTGATACCGTGTGCTGGGTGTTGTTTTGATATTTCTTGGTGTCTGTGGGTGTGTTGCCATGTAGTTTAGTGGGTGGTCTTGGTTCGTGGAGGCTGCTGCCAGGAATTGAGTGCCTCTCATGTCCAGATGGTCTTTGACTTTGAGGATTTTGGTTTCTTGATGTAGGTGATCTGTGGGTGCAGTAGCTGTGCAGCCTGTAATGATCTTCAGGGCTTTGTTTTGAATAGTCTGTAAGATCTTATGATGTGTTTCAGCTAGGTTAGAAGCCCAGGCTGGGCTTGCGTATTCCATCACTGATCTTATGTATTGTTTATATACTGTGGTGGTAGTTTCTTTGTTGTGTCCAAATTTTGTGTGAGCAAGTGACCTGAGGGCATTAAGTCTGGGTGTCAGTTTCTTTTTAATGTTTGTGGTGTGCTGTTTGAATGTCATATGAGTATCATATGTTACTCCTAGGATTTTGGGTGTGTGTGTATGTGTTAGGGGTGTGTTGTTTATGGTGAGTTGAGGGATGTATTCGTGTTCTCCTGTCCAACTTGTGAGCAGGGTTGCGGTGGATTTGGCTGGGGCTAGATTAAGTCTGTTTGTAGTGCACCAGCCATGTAGTGTGTTGAGATAGGGTTGAAGGAGATCTGTTGCTCTTTTTGGGTCATGGTGTGTGCATATGAGTGTTATGTCATCTGCATAGGAGGCTAAGTTTATTTGGGGCGTATTGGGTGTAGTTATATCGTGCATGTACAGATTGAAGAGTGCGGGCGATAGGACGGATCCTTGTGGGACTCCGTTTGGAAAGTTTCTGATTTTAGATGACTGACCGGCAAAAGATACGTGTGCACATCTGCCTGCTAGGAAGTTGGCCAGCCACCTTTTTTTGTTGTTGTACATGTTTGTGTTGTAGATTTTGTTTGTTAGGTTGTGGCGGGGGATGGCATCGAAGGCTTTACTAATGTCGAGTGTGGCTAATAGTGATCTGTGTGGTGGTCTAGCTGAGTTGATGCCGTCAAAAGCTCTTTGTGTAAGGTCTGTGAGAAGAGTGTTTGTGGAGTGCAGTGGCCTAAAGCCATGTTGTGTTGGAGCTAGGGGTAGGTCGGGTGTAATTAGTTGTAATACTAGGCGTTCCATGACTTTGGAGGGGGAGCAAAGGAGTGTGATGGGGCGGTGCGAGGAGGGTAGCGTGGGGTCTTTGTTGGGTTTGGGGAATGTGATGATGATACCATGCTTCCAAATGTCTGGTATTGTGTTGTGTGAATAGCTGTAGTTTGATATGTTAGTGAGTGCTTGTATGCCTTGTGGTCCCAGGTGTCTGAGGTGTATGTTGCTTATGTTGTCTAGGCCACAGGCGGGTGAGTGCTTGAGATTGTTGATGATATTCTTTGTCTGGTGATTGGTGAAGGGTGTATAGTCAGGGTCTGTGGGGAATTGTCTCTTACGTCGGATGACACGTCGGTCGTCTTTGTGAGGTTTTAGGTGGCTGACATGTGAGAAGTGATTGATGAGAGTGTTTGCTTGTTGTTTACATGAAGGAGTAGAGTCTGTTATTGTGATTGCAGCATGTGATTGTGTTGTGTTGCTGTTGGAAAGTGTGATGCTGTTTAGTGTTTTGTAGAGTTTTTGGGAGTTTGTTTTGTGATCAAGTGTTTGTAGGAAGTTATTCCAATTTAGTTTTTGTTGTTCTTGTATTTTGTTGTTAGTTTGGGTGTTGAGTGCTTGAATTTGTTGTGTGATGTCTTGTGTGTGGGGTGCTGGGGAGTGTTTCAGTGTGTCGCGTTGTCTGATGAGGTTTTGAATTTCTGGTGTGAAGTTGGGGTTGTGTCTTTTTCTGTTACCTCTTGGAATGTGTTTCTTGTCAGCGTTTTTGGTAGTTTTATTGAGTATGTGTACAGCATTGTTGATGTTAGTGATGGGTGTACTGTTTAGAGTTGTGAAGTGTTGTTCTGTCTCATTTGTGAATGCTTCCCAGTTAGCTCTTTTATAATTAGTGTGTGTGTTTGTGGCTAGCTGGGGTGAGTCTGGTTTTGGTGGTGATAATGATCGGGAGGTGGTCAGAGCCTAAGGTTCTGACCACCCTCCAGGATGTTGTGGGGGCGAGTTCTGGGGAGCAAAAGGTGATGTCTGGAGATGATGGGTTATAGAGGGCTTGGTGAGGAATATGGGTATGTTGATGGATCTCGTTAAGGATGATGAGGTTATCTGTTTGGTTTTGTAGTACCAGCCCTCTGTCTGTGTCGGGGTTGTCGACAAACCAGGCCGACGTCATTGTTGTTGCAAATCACTTACATCATCACCAGTCCCCTGTAAGTATCAATATACAACCCCCGTTTTAGCTTATTAACTACTTCACTGTTCTCCTGTATCATAGACAAATGTTTTTGAACGGTAGCATTAAGGAGGAACTGCGAACAGGTGGCCCCGAACAGAACTGCACGGAACCGGTAGACAATGTAAGGACTTGCAACATCCAAGGGATCAACGGGCCACAGAAACCTAGTAGCATCCCTATCCTTCTCACTCAACCCCACTATGAGAAATGCTTTCTCAATATCACTCACCCAGGCAAATTGATGGCATCTAATGCGTAGAAGTACCTGGGTGAGGTCAGCCACTAGCGATGGACCTGTATGGAAAAGTCATTCAGACTGAACGCCTTCTCGTCCATCCTAGCCTAACAGTCAAACACTATCCGTACAGGTGAAGTAACACTATCCTTAGTAATACCATGGTGAGCTAAGTAGTGAATGGGATGACCAGCTTGATTCCTGTTTTCTACCCTTTCAATAAACTCCCTTTCTATCTGATTATCCAGAACCTTTGTATACTGTTGACAGTACACTCTAACCTCCATTTAACGGACTCTGATTTAACGGATATCGGCAATAACGGTCAAAAAATGTAGGCCGGACAATGGACCCAGCAATGGACAAAGTCCGTTGCTCGAAAAAAAGTTGGAGCAAAGTCCGTTGCTCTATCTATTTATATCTCTAATGCACCTACCTAAATCCCTTATACATTAACATAACTATGTCTTATTTGGACTTTTTGTAATCTTTGAATCATTTCTAATATGATGGAATTGAAAAATATAATATCCTTCAAGCACATAGATAAATAATAAATAAGATAGTCAACAAAATATTTCAACTCTCCCCTCCGTGCCAGCAGAGACGGAGATTTACGTTGGATAGATTTTTTGTTTTTGTTTTTTCCCCTCGATATACACACTCTTTCTATTTATCTATCTCTCTAATTCATCTACCTAAATCCCTTATACATTAACATAACTATGTCTTATTTGGACTTTTTGTAATCTTTGAATCATTTCTAATATGATGGAATTGAAAAATATAATATCCTTCCAGCACATAGATAAATAATAAATAAGATAGTCAAAAAAATAGTTCAACCCTCCCCTCCGTCTAGGCGCCGAGCTTCCCAGACGGGAGATTTACGTTTGATAGATTATTTTTTTTTTTTTTTCCCACGGTATACACAAAATGATGGGAAAATAATTATTATAACATGTTTTTAATTGACATTTGTGTGTTTTTGCTGATTATGAGTTGGTGGAAAATAAAATCTTTAATTCTATCATATCGGAAATGATTCACAGATTATATATCTAAGCAAAGAAAAACGAGCGAACAGCCTCGGATGCGGACGGAACCAACGTTGACGAACCACGACCGACTAAGGACATGCGGCTACATGGAATGTTAGTGGCATGAATGATGGAACAAAAGAGAGAGAGGTTCTGGAAGTGTTAGTGAATGCCAGGCTGGATGTATGTGGAATGACAGAGACCAAATGGAAAGGTTCAGATGTGAGAGAATGGGAATGTGGAATGGGTGTGTGTGCTGGAGTGAGTGAAGGAACAGCGAGAGAAGGTGCATGTTTGTTTGTAAGTAGCAAATGGAAGGAATGTGTAAGAGAGTATGGGTCTGTGGGTTCAAGGATTGTGTGGGTGAGAATGAAAGTAGGAATACAAACGTGGGTGATTGTATGCGTGTATGCCCCGACAGAGGATATACTTGAAAGAAAGAAAGAGGAGTTCTGGATGAATGTGGAGGCGTGCCTGGAGAAGTTTGACAAGAACGAAAGAATATTTCTGATTGGGGATATGAATGGTAAGGTGGGTGATAGGAAAGTTGAGGGAGTGGTGGGAGGGTGGGGGGTACCATCAGAGGTGAATGGGAATGGTAGTGCACTTGTGGACGTATGTGTGGGGAGGAGGCTGTGGATAGCCAACACCTTCTTCCGACACAGAATGATCCACAGGTACACGTGGAAACGGATGTTGACGATGAAAGATAAGACAGTGGTGGAACGAAAGTCATTGATTGATTATGTATGTGTGGATGAACGAATGAAGAAATCTGTGATGGATGCTAGGGTGTATAGGGATATTGGAGGGGGTCTGTCTGATCATTATGTAGTGGTAGCTAAGGTTAGGATACAAAAGAAGTGGGTGAGGAGAGCGGGAGGGAGGCGAGAGGAGGGTGGAATGGTGAGGAGGGTGGAGAGGTTGCAGGAGGAGGAAGTCAGGGAGGAGTACAGGAGAGCAGTGGAAAGACGACTAGGTGGGTTCGACTTGGAAGTTATGGAGGAAGTGGAGGAGATGAGCAAGGTGTTTAAGGATGAGATCTGTGCAGCATGTGAGGAGGTGTGTGGAGTGAGGAGAAGAGGGAGGGGAGTGAAAGGTACAGCATGGTGGACAGAAAAGGTAAGAATAGCTGTGGAAGAAAAGAAGAAAGCATATAGAGTGTGGTTGGGTAGTAGAGGGAATGAAGATTCCGAGAGACAGAAACGAGCGAGGTACGTGGAGAGTAAGAGGGTGGTGAAGAGAGTAGTGAAGGAAAGTAAGAGAAGAGTAGATGAGGAATTTGGAAGGAATCTGAGTGTAAAATGGAGGGAGAGTAAGAAACTGTTCTGGAAAGAAGTCAAGAAAGTTAGGGAAGGTAGCAAGGGAAACAGTAAGGGTGTGAAAGATAAGAATGGGAGAATGCTAGCCGAGAAGCAAGAGAGAGTCGAAAGATGGAGGGAGTACTTCAGTGAGTTGCTAAATGAAAGGAATGAAGAGCCAGCAAACATAGCTGGATATGGTATGGGAGGGAGAAGAAGAGAAGTAGTGGAGGAGGAGGTGGGGATCAGGAGGTCAGAAGTGTGGGAAGCCATGAAAAGAGTGAAGTTGGGGAAAGCACCAGGAACAGATGGAGTGTGTGGGGAAATGTTGAGGTATGGTGGTGAGATAGTGATAGAATGGGTATGGAAAATGTGCAAACTAGCATGGGAGAAGGGGAGTGCACCCGATGACTGGAAGACTGGCATAATAGTCCCCCTATATTTTTTTTTTTTTTTTTTTTTTTTCTATGTGATTGAGGGAGGCAAAAGGCATAACTGCCTATAGCGAGTGCCTCCCCCATAGTTGAAAGAGTGACAGGGCCAAAATCAAGGGACGTTCGAGCCAAAATGCCTGGACACACGGAGTTTGAAGCAATTTAAGTCATAGGAAGAGGGAAAGACTGATTCTGGGAGAGAGTTCCAGAGCTCAGATGTTGAGTAGAAGAAAGTTTGAGAGTAACGTTTCACTCTTGGGTTGGAGAGTTGCACAGAGTAGGGGTGGGATTGAGTTGCAAGACGGGTACCACGTGCCCTACGTAAGGGCAAAGGGGAAAGAGGAGTGTGTGTGGTAACCACCGAGGAATATGTCTTCTAAGCGTAGTAGGGAAGGTATACAGTAGGGTAGTGATTGAGAGAGTGAGAGTGAGAACGGAGAAATGGATAGGCGACGAGCAGGGAGGTTTTAGGAAGGGAAGAGGATGTGTAGATCAGATTTTTACCCTGAATTGTGTTGTGGAGAAGTATCTGGAGAAGAAACAAAAGGTGTATGTTGCCTTTATGGACTTGGAGAAGGCCTATGACAGAGTGGATAGAGAAGGTTTGTGGAAAGTACTTAGAATATACGGAGTAGAGGGCAAGTTGCTGAAAGCAGTGAAGAGCATGTATGAGGGTGCAAAGGCGGCAGTACGTGTGGAGAGTGAGCAGAGCGAGTTCTTTGACCTGAATGTTGGTTTGAAACAGGGGTGTGTGATGTCCCCGTGGTTGTTTACTGTATATATGGATGGAGTCCTGAAAGAAATACTATCAAGAGCAGTGGATGTTGGTGTATCGCTGAAAAGGGAGGGAATTGAGTGGAAGCTACCTATACTGCTGTTTGCGGATGATACAGTTCTGATGAGTGATAATGAATGGGAGTTGCAGGGTCTGGTAAATGAGTTTGGAACAGTGTGCGAAAAACGGAATTTGAAGGTAAATACGGGGAAGAGCAAGGTTATGGTCTTCGAAAGGGGTGAAGTCACAGAGTGTGAGGTGAAGCTGAACGGTCAGGCTATGGAGATCGTCAACTCTTTTAAGTATCTGGGCAGTGTGTTGAGTAAAGATGGGACTATGGATGAAGAGGTGCGGGAGAGGGTACAACAGGGGAAGAGGGTTGTAGGAACGCTAAAAGCAGTAACAAGAAATAGGGTGGTCAGTATGGAAGTGAAGAAGTCCTTGCATGACAGTGTGGTAATCCCGACACTGACTTACGGAAGCGAAGCATGGACGTTGGTTGAGAGACTCAGACCAAGAGTGAGAGCAGTGGAAATGAATTACTTAAGGAGTGCGTGCGGAGTTACATGGAGGGATAGACAGACTAATGAGGAAGTAAGAAGGAGGTGTGGTGTGGAGGTAGATGTGCTGGAAAGTGTGAAAAGGAACAACTTGAGATGGTTCGGCCATATGGAACGTATGGAAAGCGAGAGAATGACTAAGAGGGTGTACGAGAGCGAGGTGGAGGGACAGAGGGGGAGAGGTAGATCGAATATGAGGTGGAAGGATGGAGTGAGGAAGTACATGAACGAAGGCGGTGCTGGTTGGGGGGAGGGGCGTCGACTGACTGGGGACAGAGGTGCATGGGGGCGGTTCGTTCGTGGCCACCCCTTCGGGGATCACGGCGTCAGGCAATAGATAGATAGATAGATAGATAGATTATATAGAGACCAAATAATATACACTTTTAAGTGTGTTCAATAGTTTTGCATTATCAATAGGGTGTAGCACAAGGGATTACCAGGATTTATTTCAGGTACAGTAAAAAAAAGCATGCATAACAGTTAAATGTCACGATCCAGACACCTGTACTCAACACCGGATTTTTCTCAAGGAATTTCCAGATTACATCCGGACTGGACAGTATTTAGCAGCAACGGACATTTAGCAGGAACGGACAGGTGCTTGCACGCATTTGTCCGTTAAATGGAGGGTCGAGTGTAGTTGGATCTTTTATAAACTTACGCTGCAAGCCTCTCATTCTGCCCAGGGCAAACTTAAAGTTATCAGGTAATTTATCTATGTTATCTCTCCACGGCAGTTCCACTATATACTGTCCCTGTGCTTCGGAATATTGTACCATTTCAGAAAATCTATTTAAGACTCTCTCTCCACCCTTACCAGTCTCATTAGGACTTATACCAATATGGTCCAAGTCCCATAGAGCTGTCAGATCCTTTAATTCTGAAGATTTACTGCCAATATCTTCCTGTATCTCCACTAAAGGGTCTACTGCTAACTTAAGAACAGTGACTAACTCTACATGGGTCTCTTCTATATCTGACTTTTAAGTGCCACTCAGTGCATAACCATAGATTGTGGGTAACATAACTATACTTCCTTCCCTGACATAGCCTGAATGTACAAAGTGGTAATAAAAGTCCACCCCAATCAGTAACCCTATCATATCTCCATCAGTGATACCTGGATCGGCTAATTTGTAACCCCGAGCCTTGATAGCATTAACCTCCATCTCTAATCCTCTCCCTGGTTTGTATACTGGTAAATTTCAGACCTAAAGGCGGTGTATGTTGCTTCGCAAAATCTGAAATTGCCCTGGAGGAGGTTACTAGTTTCAATTGTCCCTATTTTGATTATTCTATATACAAATTAATTTCTGCTGGTAAATTTAAATACATATGTTGCATCTACCGTTCCCCAAATACTCCTCCAGAGCAAAGTCTTTTTGATTCTCTGTCCTCACAACTCAGTGTCCTCAACTTAAATGCTTCTTCTGAAATCACTGTGTTGGGTGATTTTAATGTCCATAATGTTGAATGGCTCACTCATTCAGCCAGGACTGATGATGCTGGTCTTGAATGTGAGCTATTTGCAGACTCATTTAATCTCACTCAACTAGTCAACCAACCCACCCGTGTACCAGATAATCCTAATCATAATTCCCACCTACTGGACTTATTTTTAACAACCAATTCAGAAAATTATGATGTTACAGTGAGGTCCCCGCTTGGATCTTCTGATCACTGTCTGATACAGGCCACCTGTCTATCACCTACCACACCTTCCCACTCTGAACCTGTTTTGGTGACTAAATGGCATTACGATAGGGCAGACTGGGAGGGTCTTCAAGATTTCTTTATTGATATTCCCTGGACCTCTTTCTCTTCTAATGATGCACACTCCACCTTGAGCCACATACAAGATTTTGTAAAAATTGGAATGGAAACTTTTATTCCTCATCAAAAGTACAGTAAAAGATCTAATTCACCTAAATGGTTTGACCATAATTGTGCTAGAGTAACTGAACAAAAAGCAATAGCCTACAATGCATACACAAGATCAAAAACACACAAAGCCTTTAATTACTTTAGAAACATCAAAAATCATGCCAAAACTGTATTAAACCTAACTAAATCAAACTTTCTCCACAAGCAGGCAAATAAACTTCTAAATAATCCAAATGATAACAACATATTTTGGTCTACTCTTAACTCATTTAAATCCAACTTCACTACTGCTTCATCCATTCCACCATTAAAATCTCCGACTGGCAATCTTGTAAGTGACCCACGAGGTAAAGCTAACCTTCTTGCGGATATTTTCTCCACCAACTCAACCTTAGATGAAATAAATAAAGATGTCCCTCTACTTAATTTTAATTCGCCTGAAATTCCCTCACTTAAGATCCACACCAGACATGTCAAAACTATTTTGTAGAATCTCTCAGTAGATAAGGCTCCTGGTCCAGATGAAATTCCTCCAATAGTACTTAAGAATTGCTCCTTGGTGCTCGCTCCTGTATTGGCAACATTTTTCCGTCTGTGTACTCATACCTCATGCTTCCCAGTACCCTGGAAAGAAGCAAACATCCATCCAGTTCCTAAAAAAGGTGCCTCTTCAGATCCATCAAACTACAGACCAATAGCTATAACTTCCACTCTTGGTAAAGTCTTTGAAATTATATTAAATAATCACATAATTAACCCGTTGAGCCCCGGCTAGTTATAATATTTTGTTCACCCCAGTCCCAAGCCATTTTCACTTATTTTTTTTGTTTGCTAAAATGGAAGACAAGGATGAGAAATGAAAAAAAAAAAAAAAAAAAATCACCTCTGACATTTTTTTTTGGGGGGGGGGAGCCTCAAAAAAATTTGTTGAGCCAAAATGGAAGAGAATGGTAAGAAATGAAGAAAAAAAAAAAAAAAAACATTTCGGTCATTTGGGGGGGGGGGTTTCAATAGTTCGTCTCCCCCGCATGACCACCCGCCCGGGAGCACTAGGGTAAAAACTGAGTATGGCATTGTACGGCATACATCCTAAGGAGTATCTCACATAAATCTCAAGCCTCTAGCTCCCATACGACCGGAGTAATGAAGGTTCAAAGTGGCGGTGAACTAGGGGTGTAAACTATCCCCACTAAGCCCACCACCACCAGCCGCGCGGCTGTCTCGGCCCGCTCACACCTACTGGCCCGGCTCCCACACACACTACGGTACCTCCCCCTCCTATTCTCCCGCCATTTCCTACCTTACGAGCCACGTAAGTGTTTTTTATATGTCGGACGCACGTGATGCGTCGCTGGGAGTTGGTGATCAAAGACTGCCGACGCAACACGTGCGACGCTGGGTCTCTGCGGGTTAAGCATCTTGAGAATAATAAATTAATCAGTGATAGGCAATATGGTTTTAGACGATGTCGATCAACTGCAGACATGCTTTGCCTTCTTACGCATCAAATCAACCAAGCTACAGATCAACATGGTGAAACACATACAATAGCACTGGATATATCAAAGGCATTTGATAGAGTCTGGCATCAATCCTTATTGTCGAAGATGTCACACTACGGCCTTGCATCATTAGTTCCACTAATTTCTTCTTATCTTCATAACAGAAAAATACGTGTAATGGTAGATGGCCTTTATTCTCAATTTCACTCAATAAATGCTGGTGTTCCCCAGGGATCAGTTTTGGCCCCAATTCTGTTCCTCATTCATATCAATGATCTCATATCTACCACTCATAATCCAATACATTCCTACGCAGATGACTCAACACTCCACAGTTCCTTCACATTTACCAATTCTTTCACCCAACCCGATCTTATAAATTCAAAAATAAACAATGCAATTTCTCTGAACCAGGACCTTTCTAGAATTAATGGATGGGGACAAAAGAATCTAGTTTCCTTTAATGCACAGAAACCCAAGTACATTCAATTTTCTAACCGACAGAATCTCACTGACTCCCATATATTTTTTAATGATGTAAATATTCCCACTTCCCCTAGTATTGACATTCTCGGTGTAACATTAACTGCTAACTTGAGCTGGACACATTATGTTAGAAGCATTGCTAAGAATGCCTCTAAAAAACTGGGACTCCTGTACAGAGTTCGAGAATTCTTCACTGACGAGCAGTTGGCCGTGATATATAAAAGTCATGTGCGTTCTCAGATGGATTACTGTTCACCTCTGTGGGGTGGAAGTGGGAGTGGTTGCATTGAGGCAGTTGGACAAAATTCAAAATAAAGCTATTAGATTAATCAATAACCCTGCAATCACACAGGACCTTCCTACATTATCCATACGAAGAAACGTTGCATCCCTTGCATTATTCTACAGATATTTTCATAGCAATTGTTCCGAGGAACTTGCTTCAATTGTGCCGCCTCTCCACATCTTTCCCCGTAGAACTAGGGCAGCTGAGAGCGCCCTTACTGTTACATCCATAGAGCGTAATGACTCTAACGCACACTCAAATGACGCGGAAAAATCTTTCAGAGCACTGACCTCCTGGCTAGGATGCGGGAGATTACACAGTTTCGCTATGTGAGCTGCTTTGATGCGATCCTTTTGACCATAACTGTTGTTGTTGTTGTTGCCGTTCCTCAGGCTGTCTGGCTGAGCAGCCCCAAGGTCCCGAGCAAGGCCAAGGCCATAACTGAGCGCCCCCACAGAACCCTCCCAGCTTACCACTAATAATGCCCAGGTGACCAAAGCCACTCAAAGGCGGGGAGCTGAGGAGGGTGTGGAAACGCCCGGGAAACAAAAGCCCCACCCAAGGCCCTGTGACCCTCAGCAATTATAAAGGGAAAGTTGAGGGGCAAAGGAAAAATGTGACGCTTTGGCTCCCAATCTGCCAGGGTTGGCAGTAGGGAGGTCAATCCACGGAAAAGACGCCGTCACTTGAGATCTAGAAAATATATAAGTAAAAGGAACAGTCAGAGTAAGCTATGGGTATGGCAGAGAACGCTCAACTCTCATTCTGATAGACCAGCCCATCACCACTGACCATAACTGTTTTTCAGTATAGTGACCGCTGGTTCATAACTTGCAGCGACCAAACTAAACCCACTAACAATTTGTAGAGCCTAACCACTAAGTTGTCCCTTTAGATACGTAAATTTCTGAATGTCAGTTAAGTCTGTTTGGGAGTGAACACTACAATCAAAGAGCTCCCAGAAACCCACCCACTGTGTTGGATCCCCATCAAAATCTGGCAACTTCAGGGAGGGTAGCTTAATACCCTTCTGTTTCCTACTTGCTGCGCTATCATGAGATCTACCAGTAGTGGTTGTCTGTAGAGCACTATCTAACTCAGCTAACTGACTGTTTACTTGATTAACATACTGCATATCTTTCACCATCTCCTCCTCTAACTGATCATCTGAATATAAGCTATACAACTCTACGTTATACGACTCGATATCAGCTAGGGCCTTTTCTAAAGTGATTTTCACACCCTTTACATCATGCAGTGTAGCAGCATGTTCAATAAATTCAGACAGATTAGAGGTAAGCTTAGTAATCCCTCCCTTCTTCTGAACCGCCGCAATGACTTTATTTTCTCCTCCATTCTTAAAAAATTTACGGTAACTAAAGCTTAAGGAACAACAATACTAATTGTCACTGCAGGCTAACCTATTCTAATCTATTCTAAGCCTAGGCTAACCTACTTACATTGATGACGACAGCAACCAAGCAAATTGAAGCATGCAGATCGCGTGCCCCACTGTGAGTTTACAAATTATCAAAGAAAAGGAAATTTACCCTATGTCATATTACTCTACTTTACAATATTTACTTTACTATATTAAATTTTAACAAATTACAAAGTTAATGCCTGAAAAAGAAAGGAAAAGAAAGAGAAAAGAGGATCCCGACTCCTCGGAAGGAGGAACAGCCGCAGCCGTCGTCATAGTCTTTAGATCTAGCCTATTGCGTCGACTGCTCCTCCTCGGCCCTGTCCTTCTTCTCAAAGAAGGCATGCGCTCTGTTCAGTAGCCTATCTAATACCTTCCGGCTCCCTGGCACATCTAACCCAGGCTGAGGTCTGCCTGACAGTGTCCACCCTTGCCCCTGGTCTATAGAACTGCTTAACAAAAAAAAGAAGGGCACTGCATTGGACGGTCCAGCGGAAAATCCCGGACATATGCGCCCCTCAACATTTGTCCACTGGATCGCCCAGCTCTACACAAAGGCAGACAAGTCAGGCCTAATACCCCCCCCCCCCCATTCTTATCAATATATAACAGATGGCCCAGTATCCTGGTCACGGCACCAATTATATCCTGTTTATTATTCCTAGGGGGTAGAGGAGAAACGGATATAAATTAAATAATTAAACCTGGAAAGATGAATTAGCCTAGGCTATAAAAATGATACCGGGTTGGCGTTTGACTTACTTGTAAACATGTACTGTATGTGTAGGTTATCTGTGGTAGTCCCAGTAATATCTATGAAGTACTTCTAGTATTAAAGGAACTTAGCTGTGATGCAAAGAGTGTCGATTAGGTGATGGACATGTCGGGATGCAAATATCAGGGAAGTTTTGTTGTTATGTGGCAGCAGCTGGCGGTCTGTATTGGCGGGGTGAAGTCTGTGTGAAGTGTGTCTGATATTCCCTTTTATCGTGACAATATAAAATATATTTAAGGGTTCTATATCGTCCCCCGTGATTAAATAATAAGGGAAAATAAACTAAGATATAATTGGTGCAACCACAGTAATATTTATCCACAAAGATAAATAAAGTAATGCGTATAAACAAAAAGGAACCAGCTGTCGTGAACCCGGGAAATTCAAACTACGGTATATATACCAGCTAGGATTCACGACACCATGCATCTCTCTCACTTTCTCTCTCTCTCCGAGTTCATATTAACGTCTTACTATTTATATTCATATAAATGTATGTTAATATATATTGTGTTGGTATTTATTACTTTACTTTTTCATCTCACAATTATGTTAACATTATTATGTATAGAGTACATTGCTTCTATCAAGAAAACAATCCATGCGCGTACTGTAGGTTTAAAGTGAACCCTACGAATCACACAACATGCTTTAGACTGAAATTGAATTCATGGGTATTGCTTTACCTGCGTCAGAATGAAACTTCTCTAACAGTAAAGATAATGAAAATCTTTAAATTGTTATACTAATTACCCTATATGAAAGATATAATTCAGAAAGTTACCAATGGCATATATGAATATGATTAGTTATTCACACACACACACACACCCACAAATGTTTCTAATGAAGTTCTATCGTAGGCCTATTCCTATTCCATATTTCCTTTCCAACACCTCCCTTTCACTCTATCTCACTCCCTCTTTGCCTCTCACCACCAAAACCACATCTCACCCTCTCCCTGTTTGTCTGCCTCCCAGGCTGTCCCCCCGACACACACTATCCTTCTCTCTCTTTATCTCTCTCTCTGTGTGTGTGAGTGTGTGTATGTTCCAGTCTGCCATATCTATACTGATCTATTTTGAAGCCTTCCCTGAACTTTAATTTTGCTAATAATAGGAACTGCACTACCTAATAACTAATGGTTCACACCGGTAGTTATACTTACTCATGCTAAAGAAAATAAGAAAATATTGCATATGTTTGTTCTCAATAGTATGGAATTATAGGTTTGACTCCTGTAAGGAGATTAGGAAAACCTAATATTTAGTAGTGGCCCCGTAATCATTGACGAACATGCCTATTACATAAGGCATCCTCTTCAAACACTAATCCGCCGTAGTTTGAATCTACCGCGCAGAGCATTTAAAAACTGAGGAGCCTTCATCATGAGCGCACGCGACCTCACTCATGGCTTCAGTCATTATGAATTGGGTTCTCACTACGAAAAAACTTCGTAAAAAATAAAAACAAAAAGAAAATAAGAATAACTATCCAATAAGCTTTCCATCATATCGTGGATGTACTTGTGTGGATTTCTGACCAGACGCTGATCCAGGCGTCATTCCTCCTTCACTGACATATCAAGTAAACCAAAATCCTTAATACATCAACGAATGGGAAGGGGACGGTCGGGAGGGCCCCAGTCGTCAATGATTACGGGGCCACTACTAAATATTAGGTTTTCCTAATCTCCTTACAGGAGTCAAACCTATAATTTATTAGTGGCCCCTCCATCATTGACGAACATGCCTGATATCTAAGACTGGAGGGGGACATTCGTAATCATATCATAACTCTAGAAAAGCAGATAATAAAAACAACCACATAGTATTCTTACTTTTGAAAAATGTATTTAATACGGCGTACGCCGGAAATATACAAGAAAAAGGGGTTCAGGCAGGTGCGTGCTTCAAAGAAGCCTGCCTGACAAAAATAGGTAACCCTGAAGATTCTGAACACAGATCTGTAGTTACAAAAGGCACCCCACTCAACGAGTGGTGACAAATAATAAGTTATAAGTTTATATGTGCACATCATAAACCCCAAAATACATGTGGAGATCAATTGCTAATGAACTCCATTGAACTAATGTTACATTGCTTTCGCAGCTAAAACTACTATAACAACACTGTTGTTTTGTACTAAACTTTGTACTAGCACAAATTCTCTCAGAGAAATTTTCATATCACATTTCCACCTTAAATTGTATCACAGTTCTCATACTCCGGCGGGGTCTAGGGTGTCCTATGTCAACTGACTGCACCCCCCCCCCCCCTTTCCTTGAAAATAAACATAAGTGACTACAGGGCCACCTAGACCCTCTGCCTTAAAGCTATACATGGTAAGGAAGGTTTGTCTAGAGCAACTGACAAGTATCTAGAGAGAAACGTATGATTAGACGCCCACAACTGTGTGGACGCAATATCTTCAACTGAAAAGTTTTTCAGGAAACGTAAAGAGGCCGCCCACTTGCGTAAATCGTGGGCCCTACCCACAACGCCGGGATTACTCTCTTTAATGACTTCTACCAGAAGAGAGGCTAATCGCCGTTTAAGTAAGCGTTTACCCGTACTCGCTACCCATAAAGCACCTTGGGGGGTTATGAGGAGCTATTCTTAAATATTTGGTTAGAGCTTGCACTGGACATAAATTATGATGCACCTTTCCCCTTTTTAACGCCGGCACCGTGAATTCAGAAAACACGTGTGCACTATGCTCATTCTTGGCTACAAACGCCGGGGAGGGTGCAATGGAAATGGAATCATTAAGTCTACCAAACCTAAGACAATTAGGTGTGTTGCTCATCGCCGCCAGCTCAGACACTCTGTTTCCGGTGGCCAAAGCCAAAAGGAAAACTGCTTTCTTTAAGATTAAAGCAAAGTCTGCAGTATTTTGATACAGACGAGAATGAAGTAAAGACAAAGCTTTGTCCAGAGACCAAGTAGGCATGAGCTGACGGGGAGGTGGGCGGAGTTTAAAACACGCTCTCATAAATCCTGTTTCCTCCGCCACCGGTATGGATAGACCTGTAAGGTCGAAAAAGGGCACTCTAATCGCAGTTAAGTGATTCTTCAGAGTAACCACAGATAAACGTTTCTGCTCAAACAGATAGTTCAAGTAATTAAAAACCAATGCCACTGAGGGTACAGTTTGTTCCGTTCTAACAATCCAAGAAGTAAAAGCTTTCCAATGAGATTGATATTGTCGCTTAGTAGACTGAGTATATTGATTGAGCAATTTATTGGTCACATCCCTACCGTATGGTGCTAGCCACTTGGCCTCCTGAATGTCCATAATGCAAAAGTCAGCGAGGTCTCTAGGTTGCCAATCGTGTCTAAGTGGAAGTACCTGACCGGGAGCGATACCGGGTCCGGGCACCACATTATTAACTGCTGGCACCACACCTGCGCCGGCCACAGGGGCGCGATTAGCGAGACTAAGCCTCGATAAACTCGTAGTTTGTTCACTACGTGGCACATTAGTGACGCATCTGGCGGTGGAAACAGATAGATGGAGCTCCATCTGTTCCAGTCTGTCACTAGGGCGTCTGGCCCCCCTGCCGGCGTTATCGTCCGGCGGGTGAGGTATAGAGGGAGCTTGTGAGTCTCCTCGGACGCAAAAAGATCCACTTGTGGATGGGAGAGCTCCGCAATCATTAGGTCGAAAATGGGTTGCTTGAGCTCCCATTCTACTGTCGTGCTCTGTCTCCGGGACAGAGCGTCTGCCCAGACGTTCGCTACGCCTGGGAGATAAGATGCGTGAAGATAAATATCTAGACTGGTGGCTAGGACAAAAATCTCTTCCGACACGAGTAGCAACTTCCTTGACCTCGTTGACCCTTGTTTCTGAATACAGTGAACTGCATTCAGATTGTCCATTCTGAAGGCCACTGACTTGCCCCGTAACGCCGAGCCGTGAGCCTGAAGGAAATACAATGGGACTAGTAACTCTTTGACATTTATGTGAGCGATTTCTAAGTGGGACCAAAGTCCCTGACCCTGGTGCCCCTGATTTGACTGAAATCCCCACCCTATGGTGCCTGACGCATCCGTGTCTACCCATACCGTTGGAGGAGGAGAGGTCCATGACATGATTGAGTGCAATGTTTCCCTCTTCGCCCAGACCGCTAGTAAGGTGTGGATTAATTTTGGTATGGGCCATAATTTTCCCGCCGGTAAGAGTGGGAAATATTTGTTGCCCTCCAATATTAATCGTTTTACTTTCAACCGGCCCAACTTGACAGTTAGCTGAATCCAGTTGAGAGAGCCGACCAGAGACTCCCAGACTCTTCGTGTCGTAGTCAGACTGTGAAGAAACCTGAACAGTTTCCTGCGAAACCTGTTGCGATTGTCCACACTCTGACTCAGAGTGAGAGCGGCGGTGTCCCAGACCAGCCCTATCCACTGAATTACTCTTGAGGGAACAAGGTTTGACTTTACCAGATTTACCTTGAAGCCTAGAGTTTTGACATGATTTAAAATGATATTGACATGTTTTATGCATAATTGTTGTGTCTCTGCCACCACCAGCCAGTCGTCTAGATACCACAACACTCTGATTCCCTGTTTTAACAATGGCATCAGGGCTTGCCTGACTAATTTTGTGAATAATCGAGGTGCTAGGTTCAAACCGAACGGCATCCTTTGAAAAACAAAATTTTGGTGCCTGATCCTCAAGGCCAGAAACCTTTGAAATCTTTTGTTGACCGACACGTGCCAATAGGCGTCTGTCAGGTCTAGGGAACACATCCAGCCACCCGGCGGAAGTGTTAGCCTGATTTGATGAACTGTTAACATTCTGAAAGACTCGTTGTAAATGTGAAGATTCAGATACGACAGGTCTACGACCGGCCTCATCTGAACACTGTCCCGTTTGGGAACCAAAAACAGTTTTGACGTGAATACAGGGTAATCTGGGGGTACCGGGATGATGACATTCTTGGCAATCATCTCCTGGACCAGCAGCTCCACCTCTAATGAAACACAATTTGCCGTTGTCGGCTGACGTAAGCGAGGTCGCCGGAGCCACTGCCAAGTGATGCCTTTGCGTGCCACCATCCGTGCCCATGTTTTTAACGGCCATGCTTGGTGACACGTTCGGAACGACCCAGTTAGCAGACAAGGGTTCGCCGGCTGTACTTCCCTCGGTTCCCTCCGGCTCTAAGGTAGGCACTGGGAGTGAGAAAGACTTTAGTTTTTTGATGGTGGTTTTGGTGGTGTTGGCCGCTTCGCCGGCTGGCTGGTGTGGGCCGAAGACTGGCCCTGACCCGGCTTATACTGGCCGCGTCCCCTCTGTCCTGAAAACCCTCTCTGTCTATGCCTGAACTGACCCAGGGGGGATTGGGAGGACTTAGGCGGAAGAAACGGCTTAGAACCCCCTGGCTGAGCTTTAGTAGGAGGCTTAGGTTTGGGGAAGTTAAATGCGGGTTTCTTAGCCTGTGCGGGACTGTGCTTCACGGCCTGTGCCATGTTAAACACTGTTCGCCATACATCAGGGGACATTAAAGAAGGTGTAAGTACTGGGGACATAACCACCTGGTTAGCAATGCGATCAGGCAGCTTGCGAACTAATGACATTCTAAGATCCTGTCGTGCTCGCACCGCCTCAAGTAAGGCTGTGCGTATGTCACCTAAGGATTGAATTGACGACTGAAGAATCAGACGCCGGGATAATTCAACTGATCTTCGAGCATCCGCGTCTGCGATTGCCTGAGTAGACCTGAGTAAAGACTTAGCCACCTGTTGAGAAACTATGTACTGTGAAAACAGGCGGAAAGCTTTTCCCCTAAGCCTAAATTCTCTGTCTAGGTGAGAAGGGGTAGGGGTAATGAATGGTTCCTTTAGTTCACAAAGATTAATCTTAGGGGCAGCTAAAAAGGAAAATAAAGCTGACGGAACTCCGCCGGCAGAACCTACCGGCATTGAGAACCATGAATGTGTATCCTGAGGGATCTGGTGGGAAGATTTAGAAGTGAAAGTGGTTGCAAAGTTCTGAGCCTCTACCTCCCAATCCACCCAAGGTCCTGGTCCTAACTGTCCCACCTTCAACACTGGATTAGCTGTCTCGTCTGTGACGGTCTGTAAATCTAGTTCAGGAGTAATAGCCAACAGAGCCTTAATATCATTAAACCCATCCAGCTTAGACCAGTCTGAAAAAAGTTTTGAAGCTGAGGCAGGGGGTAAAGCAGGCTTAGATGCATAAACAAAATAATCCTGATAATAATAACTAGGTATAGCCTTGATATTTACATCCAAAACCTTACCCAAGGCATCCAATGCCCTTAATTTCTTAGACTTATTTCCCTGGATAAACCACTCACTTGGTACCGGGAGTTCCCCTGACAAGGTAGGCTGGGCAAGCTCTGGCTTAGAGGGGTTCAAAGGGACCCATGACTCGTCTGGCCCATAAAGCAGGGGCATAGCTACCTTTCTAAGAGGCGCTTTGTCTAGAGGGGGTGGATTAACATCCGTAATGACCCTGACATTTGACGTAGTGAATGCCGCCGTAGCTGGCTTAGAGCTCCCTGCCGGTGACAAAGTAGGAGGGTTAGGAATCTTAGATAAATCGATTGACGTTATCAGAGGCCGTACCGCAGAACCTGTCAAGGGAGCCCCCAAGTCCATTGTGGGGTTTTCTCGTTGTTGATTAAAGAATTTTGATAGAGCATGAGTAAGTAACCCATCAATTTCTTGTGCTGTAACAAACTGGTTAGGTGCAGAACTTTCAGGTGAATTAGTATTATCATGGGCGGCGTCCAGGCCTGAGCCTGACCCTTGTCCTTCCCTATCTGAAATTAATGACACTTCATCTTGTCCCTCCCGATCCTCCTGAGAAGACCCCGCCGAGGCAGGGGCACCTTGTTTCCAAGATAAATCAGGGATAGAGGATGGGGCCGCCGCGTCCCTGTGGACCTCGGCTACTGTGTGACTCGTATGAGTCGGACGTGGATGGACAGACCCTGGCTGAGCAAAACGCCAAACACCTAGGCTCTGGCCTACACTCTCTTGAGAGTCTGAAACATTCTCAATTATTGAATATCCTGAACTCTCCATTTCTAGGGTTAAAATATCAATAGGTAAATCTTGTTTAGGGACAGGCGCTTCACTATACTCTGAGGCTGTAACAGAAACATTGTCAGGTGTAGAGGTACGATGAGATGCACTAGACTTAGAAGAATGTCGAGAGGACTTCTTATGGGAATCCTTTTTGGAGGATTTATGGCTACGGTGTGACCGCGAACTGGACCTAGGTTTGGACGGATCACCACCATGGTCCCTGGGGGAAGCTTCAGTCTTGCACTTCTTACTAGCCGGGGAAGAGGCCCGACTTGAAGACCGTTGTCTGAGGGGAGACCTTGACCTCGATCTCGCCTGCGACGAGGAGGTGGCTGCCGGGGGAGTAGGCTCTCTCGGGCGTTTAAACGTCTCCACAGACGATACAGAATCCTGGCTAGTCTCTGTCGGCTTAAAACCCCTTACTCTAGAGGTACGTTTAGGGGGAGGGTGCTCTGACAGCAACTTATCCCAAAGTGGGACGTTGTCACATTGAAGTGACTTATGTGCGACAATGGTAGTGTAGGCCGACATTTGTTGTCTGACCTCTCTCAACGCTACCGCCGCGGTCTTGTCATTGTCACACAGGACTTTATTAGTTAATTGGGAGCAAAAAGAACAATTACTTGTAACCCAGAGACCCCTTGAACGGTCTAGACATCTAACACACCTTATGCAAAGGGTATGTGCAAAAATGGGGATACCCGCGCAAGTAGGGGTAATGCACAGGGCAAAAACTGGGGTGACATTAGCCATGACAGAGACTGGTGAGAGGAACTACCGCCGGGTCTGTATTGGTCCGCCGGAGCTCAGCTCTGGAAAAATAAAGAAAATTTCCAGGAATTAATGCTCATAAGGTTAACCCAAGTGTTCGCATACAAGTGTTAATATCCCGCCGGGTAACGGGATGCAAAGACACAGCTAACACATCCCGCCACGCGGCTGGGTATAAAGAGGCTAAACAAGTCTTCTTAGCTAAGAACATGAAGAATACCCTCTGATATAATGGTCCAGTATGGCACTTATAGTCTGTAGGAGGTGGTGACTGTCTCAAGATTCAATTTTGTAACAAAGCCCCCCCTCATAAAGACGCCGGCCCTTGAAATATTTTAGTAGAATAGCCCAGGGCAGGAAAATACGAGATCTGATTTTTTAACGAATTGTCCCAAACGATCGTCGTAAAAATAGAAGGCGGCGATACTGAAAGTATCACCCAATTAAGGTTAATCGAAATTGAATTTGTTTTATAAATTCCTTAGTTCCTAAACTTAGGGACACCCGCCGGGTGTGGAAATCGATTTGGTTAAACCTCACTGATCCTTCAAATGCCGTAAGAGTAAAGGCGGCGATACACAGAGTATCACTCACATGGATTGGTTAACTATAAGAGACCTAAGTCGTTTTATCCCACCCTGCTAAGGTGTACCCGCCGGGTGAGAAGTCTAAAAGTTAACCCCACAAGTTCCTGACCCCACTACTTTGTAAAAGATCGCCGGGGAGGAACGCCTAAACAACAGCTAGGTTTTCCCCGTGGTTTGTTAAACCAGGTAGAAAAACCTATAAAAAACAAGTGTTCTCACGAACATCGTTTCTTTATATATAACTAAATATATATGTAAGGATGGGTACAGCCATCCCGCCGGGAATAAAGGAGGCCTGAAACCAGGCACCCACAGATACGCAGTCCTGGAGAGCCACAGACACCTCCCCCGCCGGGGAACCAGCCAGTGTTAACAACCACGTGTGGCCTAACACTGCTCATCGGTCAGGTTTTTTCACGGTGAAACCGAGAAAAACCCGCCGGAAGGCAAACCCCACCCTGAACAGACACCATCTGAACAATACGACCCGAGGAGAGACACGCACGACTAACCAAGGTCACAACATAATCCGTGGAATTAGCCAATACACAACTAAACCAGGAAACAAATATAGTCCGAGGAATTAGCCAATACACAACTAAAACCCGGATACACATGACACAGTAGGGCATATTTATAAAATAAATAATAACACTAGACATGTGGCAAAGCTACGAGCGGCTGGCTAGGCCTAGGTAGACGGCAAGAAATAGTTGAAATATAAACACACACTGGAATATCACAACAGGAACCACCGCCAACACACCACCGAAGCGAAAAACTTCCCAACCCCGGGAAGCCTGACACGGACCCAGAAAAAACTTCACTAAGTGAAGAAAAATACGCTGGGAACGTCAGCAAACATACAGCTTACCTCATCAGAAGGATAAAAGGCAGCAATAATTAACGCGTAATGAAAGCCGCCTGCATCACCAACTAAACCAAACTGTGAAAAGTTCACGTGTCCACAACAGGACCACGAGGGTACATCCGAAATAGATGCCCCATACATACGACCCAAAATACATTGCACTGCGGGCAACCAGCCCAGGACACTCCTGCTACGCCTATCCTAACCTTACTCGATACATCCCAGAGTAAACAAATGAGAAAAAACTCACTAGGGACGCCACGAATGCGGAACCAGCGGAGCCTGAAAGGAACGTCCGGGCAGGCTGAGCGCAGAGCAAAGAAGGAGGAATGACGCCTGGATCAGCGTCTGGTCAGAAATCCACACAAGTACATCCACGATATGATGGAAAGCTTATTGGATAGTTATTCTTATTTTCTTTTTGTTTTTATTTTTTACGAAGTTTTTTCGTAGTGAGAACCCAATTCATAATGACTGAAGCCATGAGTGAGGTCGCGTGCGCTCATGATGAAGGCTCCTCAGTTTTTAAATGCTCTGCGCGGTAGATTCAAACTACGGCGGATTAGTGTTTGAAGAGGATGCCTTATGTAATAGGCATGTTCGTCAATGATGGAGGGGCCACTAATAAATAGTCTACAGTGCCGCTATTCTGCATTGATTCTGGCTTATATTCGACGATTGTATACATTTTAACCTTATTTGGTCAGAGGGAGGTCTTTTTTGGACCTCCACTGTTTTACTCCATTAGTTTGGGGATTTTAAGACGTTTCACCCCATTAGTTTGGCGATAATAAGTCACTTCACTCAATTCAGGAGTCGATTATTTCTATCGAATACATTCTGGAAAGAAGTCAAGAAAGTCAGGGAAGGTAGCAAGGGAAACAGTAAGGCTGTAAAGATAAGAATGGGCGAGTGCTAGCCGAGAAGCATGAGAGAATCAAAAGATGGACTCGAGGGAGTACTTCAACGAATTGCTGAATGTAAGGAATGAAGCGCCAGCAAATATAGTTGGATGAGGTATGGGAGGGAGAAGAATAGAAGTAGTGGAGGAGGAGGTGGGGATCAGGAGGTCAGAAGTGTGTGAAAGTGTGTGAAAAGAGTGAAGTTGGGGAAAGCACAAGGAATAGATGGAGTGTGTGGGGAAATGTTGAGGTATGGTGGTGAGATAGTGATCGAATGGGTATGGAAAATTTGCAAACTAGCATGGGAGAAGTGGAGTGCACTTGATAACTGGAAGACAGGCATAATAGTCCCCCTATATAAGGGTAAAGGGGAGCGAGGAGTGTGAGGTAACCACCGCGGAATATGTCTTCTAAGCGTAGTAGGGAAGGTGTACAGTAGGGTAGTGATTGAGAGTGAGAGCGAGAACGGAGAAATGGATAGGTGACGAGCAGGGCGGTTTTAGGAAGGGAAAAAGATGTGTAGATCAGATTTTTACCCTGAAATGTGTTGTGGAGAAATATCTGGACAAGCAACAAAAGCTGTATGCTGCCTTTATGGACTTGGAGAAGGCCTATGACAGAGTGGATAGAGAAAGGTATGTGGAAAGCACTTAGAATATATGGAGTAGATGGCAAGTGGCTGAAAGCAGTGAAGAACATGTATGAGGGTGCAAAGGCGGCAGAACGTATTTAGAATGAGCAGAACGAGTTCTTTGATCTGAATGTTGGGTTGAAACAGGGGTGTGTGATGTCCCTCTGGTTGTTTACTGTATATATGGATGGAGTCATGAAAGAAATATAAGGAAGAGCAGTGGATGTTGGTGTATCGCTGATAAGGGAGGGAAACGAGTGGAAGCTACCTGTACTGCTGTTTGCTGATGATACAGTTCTGATGAGAGATAATGAATGGGAGTTGCAGGGTCTGGTATTATATTATGTTTGGAACAGTGTGCGAAAAACAGAATCTGAAGGTAAATGCGGGGAAGAGCAAGGTTATGGTCTTCGAATGGGGTGAAGCCACAGAGTCTGAGGTAAAGTTGAACGGTCAGGCTATTGAGATTGTCAACTCATTTAAGTATCTGGGCAGTGTGCTGAGTAAAGATGGGAGTATGGATGAAGAAGTGCGGGAGAGGGTGCAACAGGGGAAGAGGGTTGTAGAAATGCTGAAAGCAGTAACAAGAAATAGGGTGGTCAGTAGAGAAGTGAAGAAGTCCTTGCATGACGGTGTGGTAATCCCGAATGGACGTTGGTGGAGAAACTCAAACCAAGAGTGAGAGGGGTGGAAATTAGTTACTTGAGAAGTGCCTGCAGTTACATGGAGTGATAGACAGACGAATGAGGAAGTAAGAAGGAGGTGTGGTGTGGAGGTAGATGTGCTGGAAAGTGTGAAAAGGAACACCTTGAGATGGTTCGGCCATATGGAACGTATGGGAAGCGAGAGAATGACTAAGAGGGTGTACGAAAGCGAGGTGGAAGGACAAAGAGGGAATGTAAACCGAAAGAGAGGTGGAAGGATGGAGTGAAGAAGTATATGGATGAAGGCGGTGCTGGTTGGGAGGAGGGGCGTCGACTGACTGTGGACAGAGGTGCGTGGTGGCGTTTCGTTCGTGGCCACCCCTTCGGGGATCACGGCGTCAGGCGTGATAGATAGATAGACATCTACAAATTAAGCTTAAAGGGAGTCATTTTTTTGTTGAAGGAAATCTGTGAATGGCACTTTGTTAGCCAAGGGGACAAACTAAAAGGGGTGGTACGTTGGTTAAGCTTTATATATTTTTGGGTGATTTTGTATTTTTCTATTTGTATGTATTGTGGGCTTTTAATTGATTTTCGTGTAGTGTTTAACGAGTGTGTTTGCTTGTTGTTTATCAGTGGTGACAGAGTTGTTTGTACTGAGGCTTTCATGCGTAGGTGGGAGAGAGTTGTGGGAAATGTCTATTTGTTTTCGATTGCACCATAATTTGTTTGAAGATGTTCTGTGATCGATGGTTTCAGGACAGTTTTTCAGTTTGTTTGTTTTTCGTCATCACTAGAGATCATCACAACCATTACAAATACTACCACAATCATCAACACCATCACTACTGGTACCATAATCACCATTATTATCACTGCTGACACAGGGTGAGTTTCCGGACAGGCGGACTATGTCGACAACTACAGGCATTTCGGCCGGCAGGGTACCAATATATGGATACTACTCTGCTTACGCAGAGTTGATAATCACATCTAATATAAACATAGAAAGGTAAATCAGTCAAAATAACAATGACTTTATATACCTTTCCCATACCTTATGTACTGGTTTATATGTATTTATATTTTAACAATGCCATGTTGCCAGCTGTGACGTGGGAGTGGTATGTGTATGTGGAAAAACGAGCAAATATTAACGGTTGTCTTTATTTATTCCTTTATATATGTATATTTTTATTTTTTTCAACTCTCTCTGTGTAAGCAGAGGTATTGCTCCCCCGTATAGTTTTGCATTGGCGGCCGAAATGTCTGTTGCCGTCGTCGTCGTCATCCATCTGTGCGAAAGCTCCTCCTAGATCGTAAGACTGATATTCACCAAACTTCACACATACCTTCGGAGGGTCAATACGACGGTCAGTCAAAACAAATATTTTATTTCGCTCAATAGCCATTCATGGTCCTAGGTCGAAAATATGGTCTAACCCCCACCCCTATGGGGCTGGGAAGGGGAGATATTGCGGGGTGTGGGTGGGGGGAGGGGGTTTGGTGGAATGGGGGATCTTTAGGGGTCCCCCCAGGGACCTATAGGGGTGATGTAGTATTTTAATCACTGTGTCTGTATGCTTATGCACACAGGGCAGTGCTCAATACCTCCTACTCGGCCCACTGGTACCAGCAGGCAACCCTAGGCAAATCCCTCCAATTGCCTCGCACAGTCAGAAGGGATACCAGGGTGAACTTACACCGCCTTCGGCTGGGATACCGGTACCACACGGAGATCAAGGCAAGAGCCGAGAGGACATGCGAGCACTGCCAGGTATCCACAACTGAGCCACTCCTCCACCATCTTCTCCAGTGCCCAGCCACAGCAGAGCTACGCAGAAGAACCAACACTACAGAGACACATCCACAGAGTGAAGCGAAAGGAGCAACGACCGTAATTGTTCAAGAAATGACAGAGAACCACATAGAAGACCTCATCAGGACAGTCCAAGAGTATCCCCCACCAAGATGAAAGCCTAGATTACCTCAAATCCTCACCTAGTGATGTAGCAAGGCTGCCATCTAGCTACAATACTCAGCTTAGAGAACGGGTCGTCAAAAGACAAAGACCCGGATTAGTTCTCAAACTAATAAATCTTACACAAAAAAAAAGTATGCTTGTGTGTGTGTGCGTGTGTGCCACAGAAGTGATGATAGTTATGATTATGGTACTATTAGTGATGATATTGGTGATTGTGGCAGTATTTGTCATGGTGGTTATGACCTCTAGTAATGAGGATAGTGTGCCTGAGTGTAGTAGTGATAGTTGTGATGTTGACAGTAGTAATTATTATGGTATAGGTAACGCCAACGAACTTGACAATAATCTTGACCCCTTAACTTCTTATAACTCAAAATAAATTAAAGCAATTGGGCTGAAAGTCATATAATTTGGGAAGAGTCCACCAGGTTATAGGTGTGGATATTTACAGCCAGTTTACTCAAGGCCTATTTGAGTTACGAAGAAATCAGGGGTCGAGATTTTTGTCAAGTTCGTAGGCGCTACCTATAGTGATGGTGGTGGTGATTGTGATAGTAGTAGTAGTAGTAGGGATGATGGTGATAGTAGTAATGATGCTGGTGGTGATAGTGGTAGTGATGATGGTGACAGTATTGGTGATGTTGGTGATATTAGTAGTGATGATGGTGATAGTAGTGATGTTGGTGATAATAGTAGTGATCTATCTGACGCCATGATCCCCGAAGGGGTTGCCATGAATGAATCGCCCACATGCACCTCTCTCCTCCGTGAGTCGACGCCTCTCTTCTCATCCAACACCACTTCCACGTTTATACCTTTCAACACCATCTTTCCACCTCACTCTCTGGCCGCCTCTCCCTCTCTGTCCTTCCACCTCACTCTCGTACACTTTCTTAGTAATTTTTCGCTTCCCATATATTCCACATGGCCGAACCATCTCAAGGTGTTCTTTGAAATGGTGACAGTAATGATGATGGTGACAGTAGTAGTGATGATGGTGACTGTAGTAGCGATGATGGTGACATTAGTAGGGATGATAATGATAGTAGTAGTGATGATGTTAATAGTAATAGTGATGATGGTGGTAAAAATAGCGATGATGGTAACCCATCGCAGAGTTGGGGATGCCATTTTGAATTTGGTCAGAGCGGCACTTCTACTTTAAGTTTCTCCCTAAACCTCCATCAAGCTTAAAAATACACCCCCATGGCCCTCCTTCGAGATAAATGTGTACATATTTCAGTAGATAAACGTCCCGGCCAAAGGCCTGCACAGGTTCGCTATCGCTCGCGAAGAAGAAAAAAAAACGACACCAAAATGGCACAAAAAAATTCAATTTTACAAAGAAATCGCCAAACTAATGGGGTGAACGTCTTAACATTTCAAAACTAATGGGGCTAAGCATGAGGGAAAAGGGGGCTCAGAAAAATATAACAAGTACGAAAATCAGGTGCGAACATTACCTACTCATTATTGTTGATAAAGTGAAATGTACTGTATGTATACACTCACTCACACAGACACACACATTAAATGTACTGTATGTATACACTCACTCACACAGACACACACATTAAATGTACTGTATGTATACACTCACTCACACAGACACACACATTAATGTACTGTATGTATACACTCACTCACACAGACACACACATTAAATGTACTGTATGTATACACTCACTCACACAGACACACACATTAATGTACTGTATGTATACACTCACTCACACAGACACACACATTAAATGTACTGTATGTATACACTCACTCACACAGACACACACATTAATGTACTGTATGTATACACTCACTCACACAGACACACACATTAAATGTACTGTATGTATACACTCACTCACACAGACACACACATTAAATGTACTGTATGTATACACTCACTCACACAGACACACACATTAATGTACTGTATGTATACACTCTGTACTGTATGTATACACTCACTCACACAGACACACATTAATGTACTGTATGTATACACTCACTCACACAGACACACACATTAATGTACTGTATGTATACACTCACTCACACAGACACACACATTAAATGTACTGTATGTATACACTCACTCACACAGACACACACATTAATGTACTGTATGTATACACTCACTCACACAGACACACACATTAAATAACTAAATACATTCATATTTGCTATCACCAACTCGCCAATTAACTTTACAAATAGGCATAATTAGCGAACAGCAACAAAGTAATGAATATAATGCTCTATATTAGCTTACCTCTTCAGAAACAGCAACAAAGAAGTAGGCAACCATCACCATCATCCACTTGACCCAAGATGACTCTGTGTGGTAGCGAGGCTCAAGGTCAGGTCAAGCAGCGTGTTAGTTGGACAGTCTTAAGGGGAGATGGGCTGGTTTTTCTGGCACCCTTCTCCCTCGTCTTTTAATCCCATTGTTTTTTTAGATTCTAAGACGTTCCACTCATTAGTTTGGCGATTTGATGACTTTTTCACCCCATTTATTTGTCAATATTTAGACCTTTCGTGTCATTTAGGTGACGATTTTATCCTGGCGAGCGAGAGCGAGCCTGTAATTTTAAGAGTAATCGGCCTTCGGCCGGGAAATTTTTCTACCGAAAAATGTACAAATTTATCTTGAAAGGGGTTCTAAGGGATGTATTTTACAGCTTGATGGAGGTCTAGAGAGGAAACTAAAGAATGATATAAAGATAAAACAATAAGCAAATAAATACGCCCATCTCCCCTTAAATGGGAACTTGGTATGTGCAAGCAAATTAGTAGCGTTCTATAAAATAACTGCAGACAGTGACTATTGAAGTAATATGTATCAATAAACGAATGTGGTAAATCAAACTATACACAAAATTCAAAATAAACGTATTTGTAAGTACTCTTAACATGTGTGCAGTATAACCATTGGGTCTTGTTCTTACGATTAGCAACATATTGTAGCAGTATAATTCCAGAAAGGCACAATAAGAGGGTACTTTTTGACACTTCCTGTAAGGCACAATAAGAGGGTACTTTTTGACACTTCCTGTAAGGCACAATAAGAGGGTACTTTTTGACACTTCCTGTAAGGCACAATAAGAGGGTACTTTTTGACACTTCCTGTTTAACTCCATTAGTTTGGAGATTTTACGACGTTTCACATATTCCTTTGGGGTTCAAGACGCCTGACAATAGATAGACAAATTAATTTAATTTGTTTTATAATTATAAGATATTTCACCTAAATTTGGTGGCGATCTATTTTCTGGGCGAGCGATAGCGAGCCTGCAATTCATGAGAAACCAGTCGGGGGATCAAAGGGCGGGGGGGAGGGGGGGGGGGGTCGCTTGAAGAGGGTCTGGGGAGGAATTCGTTTTCTTTAATCTAGGGAGCAAACTAAATACACATTACTTTCATATGACAACAACAGAAATCAAAACTCTCAAAAATCATTAAAGTCATAATAACCCCCAACATGTCTCACACAGTAGTGTTAGGACAAATCGCCTTACCATCATGTGTCATTAAGTTAACGATGAGTAGTACAGCGGCCACCAGGTGTGCCACTGTCGCCACCAGCCTCCGCCCCAGTACTTGTGACGCCGCCAGGGCCGCCAGCAGGGCCACCAGGTGACACACGCCCAGGGCCATTACGTACTCACGGGGGTTCGTGCTGGGAAGGAAGAGCTTGGAGGTTATTAAGGGGGGTTCCCTGCCTTTTTTTCTCCTTTTCTCTTTTTCTCTGGCTTTTATCCATTCGGCCCCATTCAGCCTACTGTTTTAAGACGTTTATCCTCATCCAGGTGTCGAATTTTTCCTGGGGAGCGGTAGCGAGCCAGCATATTATTCAAAATGTTTTGACAGCAGACTAAATTTGTAAATTTTTAGAGAGAAAAATGTATCCGGCGAAGCCGGATTTCTCCATATAATGCTGGCTCGCTGTCGCTCGCCAGGAAGACATCGACACCTGGATGGGTATAAATATCTTAAAACAGTAGACTGAAAGGAGCCGAATGGATACAAGCCAGAGAAAGAGAGAAATTCAAACGGAGAGAAGAAAAAAAGCAGGTGACCCCCCTTAAGCAGTACCTTGGCAACATTTCCACTGTATAAACTATTAACCCCTTCAAGAATAGGGCGCGTTTTAAAGCTTTATTCTGGCTATCAGTAGACGACTTCATGTAGTATAGGAAGGATGTATACTAAGGAGTCAGAGGAACAAATGGGTTTTGACACTTTAAGTTTGTAGAGGTCATTCCTAAACTGAATTAAAGCGTCTAATGATAGCCAGAATAATATAGTATAATGCGTTCCTATATACAGTACAGAGAGGGTTAACTATTTTGTAAAATTTCTCCATCTCAACTAAGCTGACAGGATTCTAACCAGCTGAAGGTACGCTGTAGGACATAATTCGTGGCCTTCATTTGTGTTATGCAATTCTAATAAGGGTGGGGTCTACTTCATGCTCAGCTGGATAACAGAAACAAATAACGGCATAGCTATACAAAAGGGTTTAATTAACTTAAAGGTAATAGACAAGAATACACATAGAACACGGTACAAACAAAAACAGCAATATACAGTATTGTATCAGTGATAAGTAGATACTGACTGTGCTCGTGGCAACAGACAGTTTATTACGTAACTGGCGACAACCTTACATACAATACTTTAACTCGGTAATAGTTAAATACACACTTATGTACAAATGAAATCTAACACAACAATAAACTATTGCTTTTAGGACCAATGATTAATTACCTAGTGCATTAAGTCTTTAACCTTAATCTGTTCAATGGGATGAAGTTAATCTCTTAATCTAACTCAGGAGCATTAATACATCGTAATAGCAAATCGTGAATCAAGTGGTATCGTGCATATTAAACAGATATGGCAACAATGGGGAAGTAATAAAGATGGGGTCATGACACTTTACCATCAGCTGAAAAATATCAGACTATAGACTACTTTAGCCAGAGTTACTGGAAGGTTGGCAGCCGACCTATTATAAAGTTACTGGAAGGTTGGCAGCCGACCTATTATAAAGTTACTGGAAGGTTGGCAGCCGACCTATTATAAAGTTACTGGAAGGTTGGCAGCCGACCTATTATAAAGTTACTGGAAGGTTGGCAGCCGACCTATTATAAAGTTACTGGAAGGTTGGCAGCCGACCTATTATAAAGTTACTGGAAGGTTGGCAGCCGACCTATTATAAAGTTACTGGAAGGTTGGCAGCCGACCTATTATAAAGTTACTGGAAGGTTGGCAGCCGACCTATTATAAAGTTACTGGAAGGTTGGCAGCCGACCTATTATAAAGTTACTGGAAGGTTGGCAGCCGACCTATTATAAAGTTACTGGAAGGTTGGCAGCCGACCTATTATAAAGTTACTGGAAGGTTGGCAGCCGACCTATTATAAAGTTACTGGAAGGTTGGCAGCCGACCTATTATAAAGTTACTGGAAGGTTGGCAGCCGACCTATTATAAAGTTACTGGAAGGTTGGCAGCCGACCTATTATAAAGTTACTGGAAGGTTGGCAGCCGACCTATTATAAAGTTACTGGAAGGTTGGCAGCCGACCTATTATAAAGTTACTGGAAGGTTGGCAGCCGACCTATTATAAAGTTTCCCGTGGCATTCTGGAGGATTCCAACCACAACACTACACTGAAAACATTGAGGCGGCTAATTGTAACAATAATGCCACACATAAAGTACTGCAATAGTTTATGTGTACTAATTCCAATACGTAAACTAGTAAAACACTTGTTATGGGTATTATTTGTATTATATTTAAGCATTCAATGTGTGCAATGTAGGGTCTAGGCTGTGCACCCATCTGGTGGTGAGGTAACGATCAACATTATTCGCGGCACCAATTCTCATCATGTTCATCCATCTCTTTCAAAATGTATTTATGGATGAAGCTGATAAATTATTGTGGGAAAAAAAATATTTCATTTTAGCATTAGACTAACCACAAACCCTAACAAACTTTACAAAAAGATAATCATATACTCCCATCACGGCGAGTGCAAGGCACCTGCCTTTCAACAGAGTCCCATTCCTATTCTGTCTGGTGATTACAATACTAAGCAACTCCTACAGGGGTGGGAGACTACTGTGATGTACATGCCCCTAAGGGGCGCACACATACAGAACGCCATTAATATTACAGCTGCCACGGAAGAACACACGCACAGACATACGGACACATTGAGTACATTACGACGCCACCCCGACGGAGGAGGGGTGCGGGGTTGAAACATATTGTTTTCTCTAGGACCATGACTATAGGGCTAATTAAAAAGAAAACTGGACATCGCATTGACCAACTGAGTATTGTACATGTGAAGTTTAGTACAAATCTATTGAACCGTCTAGGAGGAATTTCCAGACAGACAGACGGCCGGCAGTGGACAGTATAAGGGGGGGGATACCACTCTGCTTACGCAGAGTTGATGAACTTACAATTATTAAGTAGAATGTTAATCGACCTACCTGCTGAAGTTATGAGCATTTAAGAGGATTCCAAGTAGCAGCATGTTATTCATGAAGGACAATACGCAAGAAAAAAACAAAATCCTACACAGGCTGGGAGAACAGAAACAATCTTTCACATCTTGAAGCAACCCCGATCTCCTTTCTCCATCAAAATCCTCGGTTTTCCATAAGGTATCCTGAAATGGAGTAAATATGTTCTGTTAGTTGTATTGATGAATTAATTTGCAAGCTGAAAGTAAAATGCTTAAATCAATTAATTTATGCTTGCATCGTAAACTACTGTGCCAACTTTTGCAAATCCGTGAGATACTTGCAAAGTGTATTTTATATCTGGATTCAATTTAAAGCATGCAATGCTGCCAAGTGTCTTTGTCAAACATCTGTCTTCATTCCTGCTAATAGATGATTAATTAGGAATAAGCAAGAGTTAAGTTCAACAGGCAAGACTTGTGTCCAGGAAACAGCAAACACAATCCACGAAATAGATTTGTGGTGTTCCCTGTTGCTTCCACAGTTTGCCATCTGGCTGCGCATTTCGATATAATGAGACTGGTGGTTCAGGTCTCAGTGTAAATAATTTCCACAACCTTGAATGTTTAGGGTTTTAGACTTTCATTGAAATATACAGTATATTGCGCTATCCATATCTGTACAAGAAAAAATCGCAGATTTTTAGAACACTAGTGCATTCTATCCTATCATATGGTGATAAGTCTTGAGCATTAAACAGTGACAGGAGCATCACATCAACTTCTTTCTTACTAAATATTATTGCATGATCTTGAACTGGTATGACAATCTATTAAACCAGTGTCTACTCTGTGAACTGTTTCTAGGCATATTACTTGTATGGGTTGTAAACACTAAAGTTTGCTATATTGGCACTTGGTCCAGGAAGTTGACTCTTAACACTAAGTGGCTTGTGTTGATGATGACCCACAGAAAGTTATAGAGGAAGACCATGTGACTCTTGATTGAAACAGGTCGATCGATTATGGCAAGAGGTATTTGGGAAGGGCAAAGTTTCGGAAAGTGTCTCTGGTAGATTATATACCTGAGGGTGGGAGTGTAGTAGCGTGAGTGAGGGTGAGGGAGGGGCCTGGTTGAGTCTAGCGGCCTTCTGCAGTAGTCTGGTAGCCTTTGTACCTCTACCACTCTGTACCAGCCACCTTGGGGACTCACTCATAACCCTGACAAAAGGAAAATGCAAATACACAAATCAATACAGCGTGTAATTTGTAAATCATTCAACTACTTACTTTAACCCTATTTGATCAAGCTCTAAGGGGACGTTATGTTTATTTACATACGTTTTTTATATTAATTTATTGCCATGCATTGTTCTTAGTTTTTTTACCTAGACCTCTATCAAACTTTTAAAAAACACTACCCAAGACCCCCC
Source organism: Paralithodes platypus (assembly GCA_032716605.1). NCBI lineage: Eukaryota > Metazoa > Arthropoda > Malacostraca > Decapoda > Lithodidae > Paralithodes > Paralithodes platypus. The sequence goes on along the minus strand of CM064528.1, from coordinate 30,074,918 downwards.
CCCCCCTCCCCCTTCGAGATAAATTTATATACTTTTAGGTAGTAAACTGTCCCGGCCGAAGACCTATTCCTACCAGATTACAGGCTCGGTGTCGCTCGCCACGAAATATCGACACTGGTCTCGAACTGTCTCACTTAACCATTTTTACTAGCACAGATCCTTCTTAAACTGCATGCAATCGTCTAAATATTGCTTGAAAAAAATTAAAAAGACGCGGCCGGTACAGATGGGGTTAATAATGTAGGCTAACCATATGAAGAAGAGTAGAAGTGCCGAGGGAAGGGTACAGACGAGCAGTAGGTAGCGCCAGTCCCTCAGCAGGTAGCTCATGCCTCCCAGAGCGGAGATGGAGAGGGCGTACGGCACAGAGGTACTGATGGACAGCCACACGCGGCTTCTAGGAGGGCAGCACTCCATCACTGCGGAGGAAGGGGGCACATGGAGGTGTGAGAGGATCCTCCCCACACATGTGAACAATACTCAATACAAGGACGCACTGTGCCCCTGTACAGAGCAAGAAGCTGCGCAGGGGTAAAGAACCCCTTGAGGCGGTTGAGCACACGCAGCTTCTGGGAGGCTGCCTTAGCGAGACTGGTAATATGGTCTTTCCAAGTGAGAGCAGAAGAAAAAGAGACACCGAGAACATTGAGGGAAGATGAAGGATTGATTTTTGTATTGTTGAAGAATAAGGGATAGTCCTCTGGGGGTTCCTGATGGGTAGTGAGATGGATAAATTGAGTTTTGGAAGCATTAAATGCAACAAGGTTTTCTCTACCCCAATTGGAAATAGTAGCTAGATCAGAAGATAAGTATTTTATGGCTTCATTACGTTTACTTTTGAGGGACTGCTGGCTGGGGCGTTCTGGAAAACTAATTGAGTGGTGTAAAGTAGAGTCGTCTGCATATGAATGGATGGGACTGGATGTACAATTGAGAACATCATTTATGAAAATTAGAAAGAGAATAGGAGATAGGACAGAACCCTGAGGAACACCGGAGTTGATAGGATGAGGAAATGAGCCATGGCCGTCCACAAAATATATATATATATATATATATATATATATATATATATATATATATATATATACTGTATAATTATACGTTTTGAGCTCTCTTGCTTTGGTCATTTTAGTTGCCTTGAGTAAAATAGGCAGGTTTGCATTACCAATCAATAACCATCAGCTAGATAATGTTCATGGAAGTCAGTAGGCAGGTTCGAATCCCGGTAGGATCACATGCTTTCATTAATTTCGTTGGGAGGTGCTTGATATGTGGAATGAAATTAATAAATTATAATATGATGAAGTACATATATAAATATATACAGTTTAAGGGGATTTTTTTTCTGGATCCCTTCTCCTTCATGGCTCAATTAGTTATGAGATTTTAAGACGTTCGCCCCATTATTTTGACGATTTTAAGACCTTTCGCCCTATCTAGGTGTCTATTTTTTCCTGGCGAGCGAGAGCAAGCCTGTAATTTAGGAGGAACCGGCCTTTGGCCGGGATATTTTTCTACCGAATAATGTACACATTTATCTCGAAAGGGGGTCTTGGTGGTATTTGTTTTAATACTTGATAAAGGTCTAAGGAGCAAACGAAAACAAATATATATACCGGAAACAATAAAAAACAAACAAATAAATAATATGACGTCCCCTTAAATACATTGGTAAGCTAATTAAGAGATAATAAAAAGAGACAAATACCTAAAGTGAGGTTGCCACTGATAATGTCGGAATATGATATTAGTGAGAACCAACACTTAGACACAAAAGCCATTCTTCCTCAAAATTTAAAAAGTTTTGTGAGTAGTAAGAAGTGAGAGTCGGTGCTGAATGTTATTAAGAAGTGAGAGTCGGTGCTGAATGTTATTAAGAAGTGAGAGTCGGTGCTGAATGTTATTAAGAAGTGAGAGTCGGTGCTGAATGTTATTAAGAAGTGAGAGTCGGTGCTGAATGTTATTAAGAAGTGAGAGTCGGTGCTGAATGTTATTAAGAAGTGAGAGTCGGTGCTGAATGTTATTAAGAAGTGAGAGTCGGTGCTGAATGTTATTATGAAGTGAGAGTCGGTGCTGAATGTTATTAAGAAGTGAGAGTCGGTGCTGAATGTTATTAAGAAGTGAGAGTCGGTGCTGAATGTTATTAAGAAGTGAGAGTCGGTGCTGAATGTTATTAAGAAGTGAGAGTCGGTGCTGAATGTTATTAAGGGGGGATGGGCGTATATATTAAGGGGGGATGGGCGTATATATTTTCTCATTTATGTTTTTTTTTTTTTTTTTTTTTTTTTTTTTTAGTTACCTCCCTAGACCTTCATCAAGCTTAGAAAAAACATCCCCCTAGACCCCTTTTCAAGATAATTGTGTAGATTTTTTGGTCAAAAAGTGTCCCGGACGATGGCCGATTCCTCTTAAAATCGACACCTAAATGGCACGAAAGGTCTTAAAATTGACAACGAAATAGGGTGAAAAGTGTTAAAATCGTCAAACTAATGGGCCGAACGTCTAAAATTCTCAAAACTAATGGGGCTAAACACGAGCGAGAAAAGGGACCAGAAAAACAACCATCCTCAATCGACTGTAAATTGCAAAGTTCCCATCAAGATTTCTCAGTTATTATGAAGAAATTGTAGTGAAATATGGTGCTAATTATATAAACTTGATCGTAATATGATGCAGAGATATTGGTTTCATATTTTTTCATCGAAGTATCGAGAAATTAGCTGCTAATGGATTCAATTTACCGTCAGATGAAGTGAAGCGGTGTATAGTTCCTCCAATGTTGATTTACGCATATTAGAATTCCCGTATATTGAGAAACTGAAACCCACCCTCATTGGCACTCAGACAGCCTACCCTTTGTATCTCATATATTATTTTTGGATGCGTGTAATGGCGTACTAAGACTGTATATGGGCGCAAGCGTGAGTGTGTTGGCCGCCCCGATGATGAAGTTCATGACCATCACCACCACAAAGGAGGGTACCAAAGCCATCAGGAGGCCAGCGGGCAGGGCCAGGACACATCCCAGCCACACAGCCGTTCTTCGTCCTAGGCTGCAGAGAGGAAAAAGGGAGAATTAAGCCAGTGACCAACGAGCACTAAACTAACTCCATAGAGAGAAAGAGAGAGAGAGAGAGAGAGATATTAAGGTGAGTATGATTGGAAAGTCTTGTATCTTGAGTTGTAATGGGAACATAAACATTTACGAGGAGTGATTATCAGTGTTTTAACTGAACTCGTACACACACACGCACTCATACTCACTCACACAAACACTCACATATACATACGTGACTGCAAAGCTAATAGAGGGAGTTATTGTAACAATTTTCCAATTAAACCGACCATAAACTTAAGCAAAAGACATAAGGCAGAAGGGAAAGGAAAATAATAGGAACTCATGTCTTGAAACATAATTAAATTAATATAATTAGTGCATCGTGAAGACACCTGGTTGAAGCAATTTGCATCCAAAAGATCCAAATATCCAATATATAAAATATAATACAAATTAGGTAGTTGATTAAAACAGCTAATGAAACATAATAATATGTTATCAATATTTCTCAACTAATCTCTTGATTAAGCATTTAATTGGTCACTGTAGAGCGGTTATTGGTTTGCCATATATCACGAATCAGGTCACACATTAAGAAACATTTAAATACTTAATTATATAATTAACCACTGCTTTAGTTATGTTATTAATATAATGAACATTATCATATTTGATTGGTGTGATATTATAACACCCAAGTAAAAAATAGACCATGTTAATATATCTAGTCGCAATTGTCTTGAAGCATACTTGCACAATGAAGGATATGGGAAGTCCTAGAATGTTCACGAGTAAATATACAGTTATTCGTAACATTCGAAGACCTCATCGTTTTTCTCATTGTTCAAGTACAGTAATCTATGTGTATATACAGTATATATACAGTATATATATATCCGAATTTATTAATTAAGCGTGATTATATAAACCTGATCTTTGTATTTGCATATGAATATTCATAAACCTGTTTGGCCCGAAAGAGGTCTTTTGGGCCTCCCTTGTTTCATTCCATTATTTTGGAGATTTCAAGACGATTCACCCCGTTAGTTTGGCAATAATAAGAAGCTTCACCCCATTCAAGTGTCAATTTCTTTGTGGCCGAACGATAGCGAGCCTGTAACCTAGAACAAATCGGTATTTAACTGGGATATTTTACTGTTGAAAATAGTACAAATTTAGCATATAATGGAGTCTGGACTCTTATCTGTGTGGGCGTATTATAGTTGGAAGGAAGTCTGGGAAGAGGTTTGTGTTAGCCTAGGGGAAATACTATAATACATTGTTCGATCATTTTAATAGCAAACAATATCCTCAATAATAAGTATACAAAATATCTTAATATCCCCCAAGACATTGGAGCAGATAGTGTTAAGTGATACAACATGTCCATGACTAACTGTCCCCTACCTGTCACTGATTTGTCCGGATGCGCAGGTGCCCACAATGTTACCCACGGAGTACATCACCTGGAACAGTGGGCGTAGGCTCTCCCACTCGCACACTAAATGATACTGAAAAACAACAAAATCATGAATAAGACGAACATTAAAGTGGGATGTAAGTAAATAAATGTTGTGCCTATTGAACATATGTGTGTACATGCTTAGATTGATATGCAGGATTCGAAGTTGCATAATAAATCGTAGGCAGTGTCCACCATCCTTTAACTGTCTTCGTGGTGCTATGCATAAGGTGTTGATTTTCGGTGTGAGCGTCCTGGGTTCGAATCCACGGACTGCCACACGTGTTTGTAAATTTCATTAATCGATTTTAGGAGTAGAGTTGGTTGTTGGAAGGAACATAATAATATCATAAATAAGATGAACATTGAAGTGGGATGTAAGTAAATAAATGTTGTGCCTATTGAACAAATCATAAATAAAACGAACATTTAAGTCTGACGTAAATATATAATTGTTGTGCCTACTAAAACACATGAAAAAGATGTATACTGAAGTCGGATGTCAGTCAATAAATGGTGTGTCTATCCTGTGGGTAGAGATAAGCTGAATAAGACACAAATGGAGTAAACTAATGTCCTTTTTTTTTTTTTTTTTTTTTTTTTTTTTTTTTCACCTCAACAATATGTATAACTCAATTAGTAAAATAACAAGAAGGTATTAATTGCATATGCATGTCATTAGTGAAGGGTGCGTGTGCTGGAAGTATATACTGTCCATTCGTTATAAGTATGCCAGAAATTGTAACCCCTAACCTCTGTAAATAAAAAAAGTGCTAGAGCAAATAGGCTGTAAGTGTTCACACATATTTACTGGTTGACTCATTCCAAATGGTAGAAATAACTGTTCGCTTACCGAACTCTTTTTTTTTAGTTATAAGGGTTGTGGTCGAGATTTGTGGCCTACCTATAATGAACAGGGTATAGTAATATATCAGTATCATGAGAACTACGCATTGAAACGTAATTGTTTTGCAGTGCGTAAGTTTACCCTTTCAATATGATGGTGTGAATAAAATCACCATTTGAGAAGAACCATTTTGTTTGCGTATTTACAAGCGCGACAAAATTACAAGAATTCGACGAAACACCCAGTTCCAGAAATCGTGGGAAGGTTTAAATCGCCGTTCAGTGAGGGTTAAGCTCAGAGATGATAGAAAGTACATCTTTAGAAGAGATTAGGATATAAGGCATAAGTTGGAGAAAGGGGAGTGATGAGGGAAGACTAGCATGGAAATAATCCAACGTGGAGTTCTTAGCAAAAGCTTGGGCGAAGAGTTCAGCTTTGTCAGAGAAAGAAGTGATGGTAGTGCCATAACAGTGGAAAAGGGGAGGGAAAAACGAGGAAGAAAAATTGTTGGAGAGGTTTTTGGCTTGGGAAGAGCTAGAGTTGGATAATTCAGTGCATTTATTATTGATGAAAGAGTGTTTAACGAGTCAAAGAACAGATTTGGCTTGATTCTGGGCAGAAACATAGGAAGAATGAGATTCTTAAGATTCTTATTGTGGACAGTAGTATCACAAGCATGAGTAAACCAAGATTTGTTTGCATTAGTTTGAGAGAAAGAAAATGGAATGTAAGCCTCCATGCCTGGGAGGATTACCTCGGTAATTCATTCAACACTCTCCGAGGGTCACCGGTCATGGAAGCAAAAATCATTCCATGGGAAATCAAATAAGTACTGCCGAAGAGCCTCCCAGTTGGCAGCGCCAAAGTGCCACAAGCGTCGCCGGCTGGGAGGATCAGGTGGCCATACTGGAGAGATAGGACAGGTGACAGAGATAAGTTTATGGTCGGAGGAGCCCAAAGGAGAGAAAAGATCGACAGTATAAACGGAAGGGTTAGAAGTTAGAAACAAGTCAAGAATGTTGTGCCGATCTCCGAAGCGATCCGTGACACGGGTGGGCTGCTGAACCAACTGCTCTAGGTCTTTTAGGACAGAAAAGATGTCTTGTTCACCAGGTTGGTTAGTAGAAAGAGAGGAAAGCCATTGGCGGTGGTGAATGTTGAAATCTCCTAAGATGGAGATTTCTGAGAATGGAGAGATAGATAGGATGTGTTCCACTTTAGGCAAAGCATTTGGGAAAGTCAGTAGAATTAGGGGAAAGATAGATAGCACAGAAATATTTAGTATTCGTATGAGAGTGACAAGATAGTCTGAGCCATAGAGTTAAGAATTCAGAGGAGTCGAAATCGGGAACGCGAGAGCAAGTGAGTTGGTTGTGTATGTAAACACAACATCCGCCTTTGGCTTTGAAACTAGAATAGAGATAGTAGGAAGCCACAGAGAAGGGTTTGCTGTCAGTAATCCCAGACAACTCGGTTGCGGAAATGGCACAAAAGATCTTGAAATTAACAAAGAAATCGCCAAACTAATGAGGCGAACGTCTTACAATTTCAAAATTAATGGAGCATAAAAACATAAGGGAAAAGGGGGTCCAGGAAAAAATAAATAAACTTAAGAAACAGTGTCCCTTCTGGATTCCGCCGTTCATGGGTCGGGTTGTTTTGACTTGAAGCCCTGTGAATATCTATCATAAACTGTCAAAATGCGTCATAATCATCAGAGGGTTAAATATGTCTGGTACATCAATTTGACTGTGACTCTACCTGGGAGGTAATGGTAGACTGGAAGAGCGAGGTGTCGAAGTAAACGAAGGGACATGAGGGAGGTCCGTCTGAGTGACTCCCTTCCTCCCCATCACCCACCTGTTGTTCTCCAACCTTCAGGCACTCGTTGTTATACTCGCTGTAAGAGACATAAATAAGAAGTGATTATAGAGGTCTTCGATACTTAACAGAATACAACGATATGACTGCACACACTCAAGCCCTACACATCGATACTTACCAGAATTCGTAATTCGAATTTGTAATTTACTACAAAAGCAGACTCCCCAATTATATAATGTGTATGTCATGTTATGTAGAAAATATCCTTTGTATAACCTCTAAAGCCTTTAGTAAAAGGCAAAATGGATTACAGATTATTATGAGTAATAATGACAGTACCTGTATATGTAAAGGTCTTCGTTGCCAGGGAAAAGAAACTCCTATTTCACAAGAGACTTACCTAATATTAAGAGGGGCAGATTCATTCAGACGAGAGCAGTGAAACGCCATTGGAGCATTGAAGAACGTGGACCCTATCTTTTGTAGACGAACAGAGATCTGGACTGAAAAGGAACTAGTTGGATAAAAAAGGGAACGTGTTGGATGAAAAAAGGAACGATTTTGATAAAAAAAAAGGAACATGTTTGATGAAAAACGGAACGAGTTGAATACATAAAGGAACGTGTTCGATGAAAAAAAGAACGTTTTGGATAAAAAAAAACGAGTTGAATACAAAAGGAACGTGTTGGATGAAAAATGGAACGTTTTGAATATAAAAAGGAACGTGTTATATCAAAATAGAAACGTGTTAAACTAAATAACATTTATAATATAGGATTGCTCTTGGCTTTGGTCAATTATACATTATTAACTTGAAGCTTCTCGTATAACCTCTGCTTACTTTTTGTCTGTATGTATTAAATGTTTATCTTTTTCTATTGTTATTATTATTTTTGTAATTAATTGTTCTTGTTAAAAGAGTACTCTTTGTTAAAATCTGTTATTGCCTCTTCATATTTTGCAATTATTTTTCTTTATTATATTGGATCTATTCATTGTCGGTAGTATCAATTGCTCGTCTTTGCGATTTCCTTAGTTTATTTGTACAATATATGCAGGTTATTTGTAGGGTAGTAATTGTTAGGGGTCACTTGAGGCATGCTATGCTTACAGGTACCTGCCCGATAGCACTATCGTTAGTGAGAGCTATTTGTATTATGTACTATTGTTAATGCCTTGTCAAGTTGCAAATTTGATTTTAATAGAACATTTTGACACTAATTATAGTTTTTTTATTCATGCAGAGTTTAGTAAAATTTACCAGAACGTCCCCGACTACCCATATTGACCAATTCCTTGAACGTGACGATAGTGCGTTTTTATGTGTGCGATTAGTTTGCTTGGGAACCAGATTAACTTGTTCATGTAGTAATGTACACCCTATGTGGTGGATTGTGTTCTTTTATTTATAAATTATTATTTTACTTAAGTTAAGCGTTGTTTCCACATAGCGAGATTGATTAGTTGTTTTGTCTTTTTATTGTGTTCGTATAAGTTTTGGTTTGTTTATTTTGCAAGTGTTACATTATAATACAGTATATATGCTGTTGCATTGAATTTTAACCTAGGACAATTTTCAAATTCTTCGCTTAACTTTCATAGCAGGTTTGTTAAATATATTCATGGATTAATTACATATGTATTCTGCTTAGTTAATAGTCGACACTGCAAATTATGTCAGACAGATTCAATTACCTCCACTATTGAAAGCCTTTATATAATTATAGTATTATGCATAATTATTCTTAGTTATCCTCATGCCCTTCCCGTTTATTACAAGGAAGCGTTTTTCCATTGGAGAATTCAACCAAGGCAAGGCAAGAAGGCGAGGCAAGAAGATTAATCTAAAATGTATGAATTGTGTGACTGTTGCAGATAAAACTAAAACTAATGTCCAGGTGTTAGTTCATTACTTTAGAGTCTGCTTAACCCTATTTGGTCCGAAGGAAGTCTTTTTGGGCCTCCCCTGTTGAGGCTGTTTCAATCTAGTAGTTTAGACATTAAAGATGTTTCACGTCAGTAGTTTGGCGATAATATGACGTTTCGCCTCATGTTTAGGGGAGATTGTAGGTACCAATCGAGCAGGGTAGTAGCCAGGGGAGGCCACATGGACATATGATAAGGAGTTGGTTGAACTCCTGTATTGTTTGCCAGGCTTCCCCCACTGTTTCTATTTGTGCCTCACCTACACAGGGAGTTATCCAGCTAGCTCTCACAAACACTCTCCTCCTCCTATTAATTTCACTACACTTACAAAACACACCACACTTCTTTCCAACACACCTAGATTACCTCTAACGTACCTTTATATTGGCTCTCTATCACTCCTTCAACCTTGGGAGGGCAATTGTTGCAGGTACCTTTGCCTTTTGTCTTCTACATGCACATAGACAAAAATTCCGCTGTCGATTTTCTCTGGGCGAGCGATAGGTAATGAAAAAAAAAGCCTTATCCTCTATAAGAAACAAGCAGACTATCATAATAACCCACAATAGGTCGGACCAAATAGGGTTAACTGGTGTCGGAATAGTTAATATATAAACCAAAACGTGATGTTCGAAATGTTTAATTTGAGCCCATGCTGTACAAGCGACGTCTTTTGTATTTTATTTCAGGTACATTAAGACGATTGTATGTAGGTTAGGAAGGATATATGGTTGGTAAAAGGATTAATTGAGGTAGTCTGTAGCATTTTGATTGGTAGATGCCCTTCCTAAGCTGAATATTATCGTTTAATGATAGCCAAAATATAAATAAAAGGACGTCGCCGGCACAGTAAGGGTTTAAAAGGACGTCGCCGGCACAGTAAGGGTTTAAAAGGACGTCGCCGGCACAGTAAGGGTTTAAAGGACGTCGCCGGCACAGTAAGGGTTTAAACCGAGACCGGCACAGTAAGGGTTTAAAGGACGTCGCCGGCACAGTAAGGGTTTAAACCTAGACCGGCACAGTAAGGGTTTAAAGGACGTCGCCGGCACAGTAAGGGTTTAAACCTAGACCGGCACAGTAAGGGTTTAAAGGACGTCGCCGGCAAAGTAAGGGTTTAAACCTAGACCGGCACAGTAAGGGTTTAAAGGACGTCGCCGGCACAGTAAGGGTTTAAACCTAGACCGGCACAGTAAGGGTTTAAAGGACGTCGCCGGCACAGTAAGGGTTTAAAGGACGTCGCCGGCACAGTAAGGGTTTAAACCTAGACCGGCACAGTAAGGGTTTAAAGGACGTCGCCGGCACAGTAAGGGTTTAAAGGACGTCGCCGGCACAGTAAGGGTTTAAAGGACGTCGCCGGCACAGTAAGGGTTTAAAGGACGTCGCCGGCACAGTAAGGGTTTAAAGGACGTCGCCGGCACAGTAAGGGTTTAAAGGACGTCGCCGGCACAGTAAGGGTTTAAAGGACGTCGCCGGCACAGTAAGGGTTTAAAGGACGTCGCCGGCACAGTAAGGGTTTAAAGGACGTCGCCGGCACAGTAAGGGTTTAAAGGACGTCGCCGGCACAGTAAGGGTTTAAACCTAGACCTGCATAGTTACTGTAGCGTAGTGATGATTCTCAAACAGATGGTCATGGTTAGCAAAAGTATGTGTCACTACTATAGTACAAAAATATTGTCTGGTGTTATATATAAAGATAACCCTTGACAACCATTAGTATTGTACGACATGAAGCAGATACTAACTTAGAACAGCTGCCAACAGTAGAGGGACCTGCCACCGTCCGATGCCAACAGCTGCCAACATGCTCTCCAGTCTGTGTTGTAGATTATCTTTGGCTTCCTCTACTTCCTCGTTGGCTCTTGTTGTTGCTGCTGCTGTTGTTGTTCCGTACTCAGTCATCTTGCACTTGGCTGAAAACATTACTTATTATACTTCATTCATCTCAACCCTATTTGATCCGAGGGAGTACTTTCTGTTCTCCTCGTTTAGCTCCATTAGTTTGGAGATTTTAAGACGTTTCACCACATTAGTTTGGCGATAATACTCTTCACCCTATCCAGGTGTCGAAGTTTTACTGGGCGAGCGATAGCAAGCCTGACACCTAGAAAAAATCGGCCTTCGGACTGGACATTTTTATATCGAAAAATGTATAAATTTAATTAGAAGAGAGTCTGGGTGGGCATTTGTTTAACTTGAGGGAAGTCTTGAAAGACGTGTTTGTTAGCCTAGGAGTCAAAATAGAATACATTTCTCGAAAATAGAAAACATTAAACAAGCTAAAGCATCAATAATAATTAAACAAAACATTACAATTTCCCACAAGGCGTCAGACCGCATAGCGTATAGTCCTTCAGTAACACGAGGCTATGTCCATAATACTGATGATTATATACCAATTAGGAAGAACCTCTTGCAATTACAGGGGTAAACGCGATCTTATTCCTAATTTTGACTCCCAAGTGCTTTATTCAATTTAATTCAATATAATGATACCGATAATCAGACTAACAAGCCATACAAGTATTGCAACTGGGTCGACATAGTATTTGATGACCAGACCAACGGTAAAATGGAGGGAAAGTAAGAAACTGTTCTGGAAAGAAGTCAAGAAAGTTAGGGAAGGTAGCAAGGGAAACAGTAAGGGTGTGAAAGATAAGAATGGGAGAATGCTAGCCGAGAAGCAAGAGAGAGTCGAAAGATGGAGGGAGTACTTTAATGAGTTGCTAAATGTAAGGAATGAAGAGCCAGCAAACATACTGTAGCTGGATATGGTATGGGAGGGAGAAGAAGAGAAGTAGTGGAGGAGGAGGTGGGGATCAGGAGGTCAGAAGTGTGGGAAGCCATGAAAAGAGTGAAGTTGGGGAAAGCACCAGGAACAGATGGAGTGTGTAGGGAAATGTTGAGGTATGGTGGTGAGATAGTGATCGAATGGGTATGGAAAATGTGAAAACTAGCATAAGAGAACCCGATGACTGGAAGACTGGCATAATAGTCCCCCTATATAAGGGGAAAGAGGAGTGTGTGGTAACCACCGAGGAATATGTCTTCTAAGCGTAGTAGGGAAGGTATACAGTAGGGTAGTGATTGAGAGAGTGAGAGTGAGAATGGAGATGGATAGGCGACGAGCAAGGAGGTTTTAGGAAGGGAAGAGGATGTGTAGATCAGATTTTTACCCTGAATTGTGTTGTGGAGAAATATCTGGAGAAGCAACAAAAGGTGTATGTTGCCTTTATGGACTTGGAGAAGGCCTATGACAGAGTGGATAGAGAAGGTTTGTGGAAAGTACTTAGAATATACGGAGTAGATGGCAAGTTGCTGAAAGCAGTGAAGAGCATGTATGAGGGTGCAAAGGCGGTAGTACGTGTGGAGAGTGAGCAGAGCGAGTTCTTTGACCTGAATGTTGGGTTGAAACAGGGGTGTGTGATGTCCCTGTGGTTGTTTACTGTATATATGGATGGAGTAATGAAAGAAATACTGTCAAGAACAGTGGATGTTGGTGTATCGCTGAAAAGGGAGGGAATTGAGTGGAAGCTACCTATACTGCTGTTTGCGGATGATACAGTTCTGATGAGTGATAATGAATGGGAGTTGCAGGGTCTGGTAAATGAGTTTGGAACAGTGTGCGACAAACGGAATTTGAAGGTAAATGCGGGGAAGAGCAAGGTTATGGTCTTCGAAAGGGGTGAAGTCACAGAGTGTGAGGTGAAGCTGAACGGTCAGGCTATGGAGATAGTCAACTCTTTTAAGTATCTGGGCAGTGTGTTGAGTAAAGATGGGAGTATGGATGAAGAAGTGCGGGAGAGGGTACAACAGGGGAAGAGGGTTGTAGGAATGTTGAAAGCAGTAACAAGAAATAGGGTGGTCAGTATGGAAGTGAAGAAGTCCTTGCATGACAGTGTGGTAATCCCGACATTGACTTACGGAAGCGAAGCATAGACGTTGGTTGAGACTCGGACCAAAAGTGAGAGCAGTGGAAATTAATTACTAAAGAAGTGCGTGCGGAGTTACATGGAGGGATAGACAGACTAATGAGGAAGTAAGAAGGAGGTGTGGTGTGGAGGTAGATGTATTGGAAAGTGTAAAAAGGAATAACTTGAGATGGTTCGGCCATATGGAAAGCGAGAGAATGACTAAGAGGGTGTACGAGAGCGAGGTGGAGGGACAGAGAGGGAGAGATAGACCGAAAGAGAGGTGGAAGGATGGAGTGAGGAAGTATATGAACGAAGGCGGTGCTGGTTGGGGGGAGGACCGTCGACTGACTGGGGAAAGAGGTGCATGGGGGCAGTTCGTTCGTGGCCACCCCTTCGGGGATCACGGCGTCAGGCAATAGATAGATAGATAGACCAACGGCACCTGGCTTTCTCCTATGGATCGATCTACATCGCCCTTGTGTATCCAGCTCGACTTATCAGCTCTGACTACACAGACACTCAAGCCACCTATGGATCTTCTCTCTCACTAGGTACTAACACCTATTGTATATTTTGAATATGGGAATATTCATACAATGCTACTATACTGGAAGCAGCGAGGGTGGTTTGTTTTGCTTGTTGGTGGGGTATGTGGGTTATATGAAACTAATATAGTGCAAAATTCCTCCCAATAATATCTTCCCATAACGCATGAGGAGTTATAGTCGATAAGATATGGTTACCAGCTAATTAGGAAGACCACTCCACCTCACCTGCCTACCCTACCATTAGACCTATTTGTTCAGCTTAGGAGGTACTTCTAGGAGTCCAGAATCGTAAACATTAGTTTAATATAATTTATTTGGGCTCCAAAATCATAATTTAACGGAAACGGCTCATTACTGCTTATTTGTTGCACATAAAAGAAAAGGGCATTTACATAAATAATTGCAGTAATTAAACTGTTATAAAAATAAGAATGAAGCAGTCATAAGCTTAATGTATATTGTTGCTTAGTGCATGTTTCCTAAATATATTTGACAGTATTTAGTCTTTTTATCTTACATATAATATCCTAGTTGAAATGTTTAGAAAAATTAATTACGTGCACGAGAAAGACCACTTAACCTCTGAAGTGCGCATGGGGGTAATTGGAAACGTCCCCCTGTGCTGACGTATTTGAGGTGTTTCCGTCACTAAAATATTCTTTGTGCCATTAATAGCATTAATACTTATCCATATGCGCCTATTATGGGTTGATTATAAAGGTATTAACCTGAAACAACAATAAAACGAGTGAAAACAGCGTTTGGATGGTCAAAATCGGAGATATAGCCCGCGAGTTGTATAATGTATGGGTGAGGCAATCTGCTTTCCCGCCAATTTCCCCCAAGGCCACTGAGACACAGTCGATCGATACTCTCTCTCTCTCTCTTGCACTCGCTTGCTATCAGTGATGACCACACCCTCCAATCGGATTTCTAATGTTAGCACGAAAATATACCTCAGAATAAGGGAATAACAGGGAAAATAGGTGATAACTGAAGGAGAGGAGGAAAGTGGGGAAGGAGGGGAGGTAGAGGACTGAGATTTTGCATGGCCCAGGGGCCAAAAAAAAAAAAAAAAATTCGATGTCAAAAGTTGATTTTTTTTTCTCTGACTCTTAAGAGTCTCCCCGCAGTGCGCCGGGGGAACTCTTAAGAGTCTCCCCGCAGCTCCCGGGTTAAGAAATATTAAGTACAAGATTAACTATGGCACTGAAATAGTGAATTAGTTGAACTGCTTTAAAAGAAGTGTAAGTAAAGCAACAAAATATAGAATATTCAATTACGTATTGTGCTAAGAATAATAAACACATATTTCCAAATAATAACCTAAATAAGAGTTCAACATTGAGTTACATATAGTTGCATAGATACACAGACCACAATGGCCATTTGGTCCATATGAGGTGATTAGACCTTAAAAATTGCAGGTAAATTATTAACTCCCATATACTAAGAAAGTGGAAGAAAAGGAGAGCAAAACAAAAGGCGCGCGCGCTCTCTCTCTCTCCACCCTCCAATGCCTCTGGTAAAGGCAGTACTGGAAATTAGTTAGAAGAATACCCTTGCCTGACTGAATATGCATGAAGATTTTATTGAAAATAGAGAAACCAGTATGAAGATTATTTTCTAATCAACCAACCGACCACCATTTATATTTCCTTAAGAACTTCCATGGCTACGAGATGCTGATCTAATCAATACTTACATGAGTCAATGGTGACACATACAATGACTGACTCAGGAAGCCTGTTCCACAAGGTCATTAATAAAATAGTGTTTGGTACTGTCTAGATTTACTCTGTGACCCCTTAACTTGGGACGATTTCCTCTGGTAGGAAAACGAGGGACAAAGGTAAATATGTTTTTCGTGGTTGTTACATCCTTGAATATTTGAAAACATTTATTAATTTGCCTCTTAGTCGCTGAGAATAGATTCAGTTCCTGCAACTTCTGATTCTGAAAGAAGGAAATAAGTTGGAAGCCCATCGCTGCACTGACTCCAACTTGCCAATATCCTTGACTAAATGGGGGGCCCAAAACTGCACTGCATTTTCAAGGTGAGGTATCACTAAGCTCTTATATAGTGGCAAGATTACTTCATTTCCTCTGCAAGGTTAATTTGTATTTATAAACCCTAACATTCCATTCGATTTCCTAGCAGCTTCTTGCATTGCTGTGAAAATTTGAAATTACTTGAAACTAGAACTCCTAGACCTTTGACATTACTATTACTTCAATTGTTTCTCCTCATTTCATAATTGTGTTTTTTCTTTTTTTTTACTTTCAACCTCCAACACATGGCATTCTTTACACTAAATTCCATTTGTCACTTAGTCAAATAGTTCTGTTAAAATAGCCTTCCCTATCTTTGTGTCACCTACAAATTTTGATATAATGTTCTCTAATCCAACATTAATCTACCATTTTGGTGCCCAGTAACTGGACCAGCTCCACCTCTACCTGAATGCCGTGTAAAGCACGTAGAACCTTTCCAAGAGGTAGGATTAGATTACACAGGGGCATTGAAGACGAGGGAGCATGAGAAGGTTTATATATTATTGTTTACCTGTGCGACGTCTCGAGCGGTACACCTAGAACTATGTGATAATATGTCTAGCGAAGAATTTATGCTGGCGTTCAGACGGTTTTGTGCCCGTCGTTCATTCCCTCAACTCATTCTTAGCGACAATGCTCCCACTTATGTCCAAGCATCAAAATATCTAAAGGATATGAGTAGTGATCCTACTGTCATCACTTTTTTGGGAGAGAAGAAGTGCGAATGGAGGTTCATTCCAATTAAGGCACCTTGGTTTGGTGGAATGTGGGAACGATGTGTCGGCATAGTAAAGTCAGGACTCAGAGCGGTTGTAGGACGTGCTCTATTAAAGAAGAGTGAGTTGACGACAGTCCTCACAGAGATAGAGGCAGTCGTGAATGATCGCCCGCTTACATACGTGTACACCGACCTGCAAGAACCACTACCATTAACGCCAGCTCACTTGCTATATGGGAAACCATTGACTGCGTTTCCATCTGATTTCCAATCCATAGTAGAGTTAGAGGATCCCTCGTTGTACTCTGAGGTAGCGGTGTCTAAGAGATACCAGTATATATCCAGGATAATAGAGGATTTTAGGAAACGGTGGATTAGTGAATATCTGCTAGCATTGAGGGAGAGGAGTGTTACTCCCTCTGGTAGACCAACGGCACCTACAGTTGGCGAAGTTGTTTTAATTGAAGAAGATAGTCCTCGTTTATACTGGAAATTAGGCCGCGTGTTAGAGGTATACAAGGGGGCAGACTCTGTAGAGCGGGTGGCGCTATTGAAGACAGCCACTGGAACTACTGTTCGGCCTATCGCACGTTTGTACGCTTTGGAGCTCGATTCCGCATTGCAATCTGAGGCTCCACCTGTTATTGCTGGGTCCGAGGATTCTCAAAGGAACGACTCACCTCATACTGATGGTGATCATTCTCGGACCGGGACGCGTCCCAGACGCGCTGCTGCTGGCGCTGTCGACTTGTGGCGTCAGAAGATAGCCTCTGGGCAACTTTAGGTTTAAGGTGGGGTTCAGGTCTTTTTGTGGGGGGAGTGTATCGTATAAATACGATAGAATATGACTCTTTTGTGATCTCGTATGTCTCTGTGACGTCACGATCTCTCCTACAGCACGACGTAGGACGAGTAGATCGTATATTATAAGATTGTAAATAAGTTAAGTTATAAAAGGCCTAATATGCTATTAAGCAATATTGCCATGGTCTTATGTAGTATATATGAATTTATCGTATATATTAATATAATTTATCGTATAGAGCAACCTAAATGCGGTACGATAATTTGGGCTCCTGGCGGTTTGCCAAGGCAGCAAGGTGTGCTTTTGAGGTACGCCAGAGCCTTCACGAACACCAACCAGTTAACATCTAATTTTCCACCCTCAGTTGATCGTGCTTTTGTGCCTCTAATCACAATACACATACAGCAATACACACAGCTACACCATCACGACGCTCTCATCGACATCATGACTGACTGATAGATAAGCATAAATTATAATAATAATGTCCATTCCCATGTAATCATTTATTCTTTCTTTAACTTGACTCGAGTCTTGGGACCGAAGTCTCGTTCCCCATTGTCCACCACCATATTGGGTAAAACGTTCTCCCTTGCCTCATTGCCACGTGGAACTATTGGTGAGTTAATTCCTGGCTAATATTAACCCTTATAACCTTACCCTATATATACATTTATTATGTGAGACCTTTGGATATAAATTAGCTTGTTTCAGATTGAATTCAATTTAGATATAGAGTAGTTTTCATTTAGATTGATTTTATTTGATTCATTATAGTTTAGTAATATTTAACTTCCATTGATAGTTTACCACATTAAGCTTGAGATTGGATACATATCGCAATACCCAAGCTACAACTCTGACTAGTTTATTATAGTCACCGAATCTTGCCCACTTTATGATAGGACCCGGTGGCTCATTTGGTTGGGCTGTAACTGCCACTGTTTCCAGTGGCAGAAGTCCCTCACCAACAGCATGCCATATAGTCCATTCACTTTCATGGAGCAGCCACTTTGGACCATGCCACCACAATTCGGACTTCATTAACTGGCTAGCCGTTATACCCCTAGTTATCAGATCACTAGGGTTTTCCTTTGTATTTACATAATGATAAGCAACGTCTGGCAAATGGGCTCTAATCTCATCTACCCTATTCCGCACATAAACTGGCAGAGACTTCTTGCTATGTATCCAGTTGACTGCGACCTGACTATCGCACCATACATGAACGATTTCAATATTTAATTCGCTCTCGTATGCTGCGCGTACATGTTGCACCAGACGTGCTAATAGCAGCATGGCAGTCAATTCCATTTTAGGGATAGTTACCTATTTAACCGGGGCTACCTTGGCCCGGGCTGTAACTAAATGTGCCCCAAATGAAGTAACAACATATATGGCTACCCCGTATGCCGTGGCGCTAGCATCGCAAAACGTGTGTAACGTAACGTCACCGAACGCCGCCACTTTACGAGGTATAGGTTTAGTACATAGGATGGCATATTCATTCAACACCAATGTCCCTTGGTCATTCAGGTCCTCAGGCAAACTGTCATCCCATCCTATTTTACGTCTCCAAACTTCCTGCATTAGAATCCTAGCTCTTATGGTAACAGGTAATGCTAGACCCAAAGGATCAAAAAATTGCGCAACTTTGCTCAACAGACTTCTTTTTGTGTGCGCTCCTGTCTGCTGAGCAAAAGACCTTGTTTGAAAAGTTAGTATGTCATGATTAGGTTGCCAGATCATCCCCAAATTTCTGGACTTTTCCTGGTTAAGAGATGCCGTACCATCCACTTGTATTAAACTCTGAAGATCTTCACTATTAGTAACCCACTCGCGGAGAAATAGATGTGCATCTGCAAACAATCTGCGTGCTTGCCAGTATGCATACAACAAATCATCTTGACTATCGCTAGTACCCTGCAAATTGTCAATGTATAATCCGCGAGATAGTTTACTTGTGTCCTCATGAGTGTCAGCTAGATGTTTTCTGATTGTGGCATTTAACAAAAACTGCGAGCAAGTGGCCCCAAAGAGTACAACCCGAAAACGGTATATTATGATGGGACTTTCAGAGTCGCTAATGTCGCCGAACCAAAGAAAGCGGGTAACATCTCTATCTTCCTCCTTTAGCTTGACCATCAAGAATGCTTTCTCGATGTCACTGGTATACGAGACAGACTCGTAAATCACTTAGAGGAAAATAACATACTTAAAGATACTCAACACGGCTTTCGTAAAAAACGTTCCTGTTTAACAAACCTCTTAGACTTCTTCCACGATATCCTCAACCTCTACGATGAGAGTAAAGCTGTAGATATTATATACCTTGATTTTCAAAAGGCCTTTGACAAAGTTCTCCACAAACGTTTACTGCTAAAACTAAAAGCGCATGGAATACAAGACGGTGTTGTGAAATGGATAGAAAATTGGCTAAGCAACAGAAAGCAAAGGGTAGTCATAAACGGTAAGCATCTAAATGGACCAATGTAAGTAGCGGGGTACCCCAGGGATCGGTACTAGGACCAATTCTCTTTCTAATTTACATCAACGACATAGATGAGGGTCTCACCTGCACAATCTCAAAATTTGCTGACGATACAAAAATTGCAAATAGCGTACTCTCAAAAGAACAAGTTGACGATATGCAACACAATCTAGATAAATTGTCATGTTGGGCCCAAATTTGGCAAATGAGTTTCAATGCGGATAATGTAAAGTACTACATGTCGGATACCTAAATGAGAAAGCAAACTATTTGATGATGGCACTCAGCTTAAGAATGTAAACAGAGAAACTGATCTGGGAGTAACAATATCGAGTAACCTAAAACCGAGTCAACAATGTTCAGAAGTTGTTAAGAAGGCAAACAAAATAATTGGCTTTATAGGCAGGTCATTTGAGCATAAATCCAAAGAAGTTATCCTAACCCTTTACAATTCCTTAGTCCGCCCTCTTCTGGAATACTGCGTTCAATCCTGGTGCCCTTATTACCAAAAAGATATAAACAAGCTAGAACGAGTTCAACGTAGAGTTACCAAAATGATACCTAGCCTAAAGAACAACCATACGAAGAGCGTCTTAGAGAATTAAATCTATTTCCTTTAACCCAGCGCAGATTAAGAGGCGACTTAATTCAAGTGTTCAAAATCATCAAAGGCATCGACAATATGAACTGTAGTAAGTACTTCACTATCGACCAATCTAATTACACGCGGGGAAACGGTTGCAAAATTATTGGTAAATCTTTTAACTCGCACGAATCTAAGAATTTCTTCTTCAATCGAGTTGTCAACTTGTGGAATGGGCTTCCCCGAGACGTTATAGACTGCAGCACCGTTGATTCATTTAAATTCCGCCTAGACAAATATCTCGCATCAAACCCGCGACTGACTGCGTTTGTAAATGAATAACTTTATCCTCCCCTCAGTTACTAACCCATATGTCCCCTACTAACTTCCTAGTCCTGCCACGTTAGTGGCAGGGCAGTAGTTCCCTTTCCAATGTTCCCTTACCCACTCTAAACCACTGTTTGGACACTTGATCCTCAGTGTTTTGGAGGACAAGCAACCTAGAAGGGTCACTAGACCTGTTGTTGCTTGATTTCCTTTGTACTCCTTTGTACTCCTTTGTATAGGCGTACTTTCCCAGCCTAAACCGCAATAGATGTTGGGACAGGTCCGACACCATGGACGGACCTGTCAACAGGCAGTCATTTAGACTTGGTTGTTGTCCTTGGTGGGCAGAACAGTCATACACCACCCGTATTGGTGTGGTGACGCTGTCTTTCTTTACCCCATGATGGGCCAGATAGTGAACCCTACCCTTCTTACACGGTTCCCTGACATCGACTCTCTCTATAAAGCCCCTATCCTCATAACTCCGAAATACATCGTCATACGCCTGGCGCGTGCTCGGTTCGTTAGACAATTTCCGCTGCAATGCGCGCAAGCGACCTAATGCCAAACCATAGTTGGTAGGCAGGCTTATCTCACTGTTCTTCCAGGGTAAACAAACTTTATATTGCTTGTCTGAGGCACAGTAGCACACAGACTCGTCAAACCTTTGTAGCGCAACTTCCGAGTCATAATCAGTCTCCATAGGATTAATGCCTATGTGATCCAATCTCCACAGTCGTTCCAGGTCGAACTCGGCAGCCATCTTAGGGTCACTAGGTTGGGAATCCTCCCTTCCCAACTCCTCTGCCGCGGTTACATTGACTCTATATATCGAGACCGTGTCGACCAGGACAATTGACTGTGTAGTATGCACCTTTCCGCTCATGCAGTATCCAAATTTAGTGGGGATTAAAATTACACCACACATCTTTTTAAATCCAGGGTATACTACTTCATAATAATGATCCACACCAAGTAGAACATGCACCTCACTCTGATTTCCCATGGGATCTGACAAGTTAACCCCCTTGCTACGTAATGCGTGTTCCACCTTCTTCACACCCACAGATACATATTCTGGTAGGGTGTCTACTACGATACAAGTCATAAAGTACCGGTTTTTACGATAGAAATATGAAATATCCGCTATCTCGTAGTCTTGTTTATCAGTAACCCCTGTGAAGCCCTGTAATCGAAGAGTCTCAGCCCCTACGATTCGGTGCTTCAATCCCACTAGTACGGACCTCTTTATAAAGGAACGTTGAGATCCTTGATCTAGAAGTACCCGACAAACTTTGTTGTTGTTGTTGTTGTTCCCTAAGCTGCCTGGCCGAACAGCCCCGCAGGTCCTTGGAGCGGCTTCGGTCGCGCCGGGAATTTCCACAAACTTTGTTAATGTCATTACCTTCCATGGGAATCTATATTGTGGGCAATATAGTGGTGTCTTGCGTGCTACCTAGTGCCACAGTTGTAGTACCCTCATTTTTGACGTCTTTGACTTTATCTGCAGTAGGACACAACTTATCAAAGTGATGTCCTTTGCAGTGCCGACAGGGCCTTAAGTATGTAGCAGTACATTGTCCCTGCTTACCATGTTCCCCACTTAGACAACCTACACATAGCTTCAATCTTTTCGCCTGTGCTACCTTTGTCTCATTTGTCGGGTATTTTACGCAGAAACTCCATTTATGTTTGTTGTTACATAGCTTACATAGAATCTGACCAGGTTTCTTATACACACCCTCTTTCTTTACTTTAGTCCCCACTGTCATGCTTACTGTTCCCCTCTTCTCCACATTCTCACTCCCTCCCGACACATACATTCTCCCTTTGTTCAACTGTAGATTATTGATCTCCTTACTGAACTGAGTTTTGAACTCCCCCAGCTCAAATGATCTTACCTTATCAAGTATTGCCATAGGAAGTTTCTGACGCAAGATAATGACTATCATTTCCTGCGTGGTAAGCCCTAGGGTGTCTAGCGATCGAGTATGGCACTCCATATTTGCCCTGAAGTTTGTCAACTCATCAACCTTATACTGTGGTTCTGCGAGCCCCAACAAGGCAACGACATGGGCCATCTTCAACTGCTCTCTATCCCCGTATGTGGAATCTAATAAGTGTACCGCTTCAAGATAACTACCACCCACTACTGCAAAACCCTCTATTAAATGTAAGGCCTCTCCTTCCATTTGTCCCTTCAGATAGTAAAACTTGCGGACATTATCCAAAGAGGATTCATGAACCGTAGATCGAAATACGTCCCAGAAAGCTAACCACTCGGATAACTTGCCCCCAAATGTAGGAAGATTGAGCTTTGGGAGGTGTACAGTATGTTTTGGGTCAGCCCTTCTATGGGCCTCATTATCGCCTCCCTTCTTACTTGCGACAGCACGCTGTAATAGGTACTTCGCTCTAAAGACAGGTTCGTCATAGAGGGCGCGATTATCACACTCTGTAACTATCTCTTCCTCCTCTATCATGTCAGCCACAATCACCTCACTCAGAGCCGTAATACGACCGTTGGTAGCCTGGACGTTTTCTAATCTAGCCTCCAATTCCTCTAGTTCAGCAGTAGTGATGAAAGTGTTGACGTCCACAATTAGCCTATTTATTACTCCCCGAAGTCCCGCCCTTTGATTTTTAGGGGCTTTGATCAGCACCCCACTAGATGGTGTCTCTTTATCGTTTTTATCCATTTTGCATGTGAGCCTATAGGCTATGTATCTAAATGTTACGTTACAAAAACAACGGCAAATCAATAGTCTAGTTAAGAGACGCCAACCGGCGGACTTCTATGTTATGGAGAAAAAATAGTACACTAAATAGCAATACCTACTAATGGATAGAACAAGAAAAAATGTTAGGTCAGGTCATATGTCACAGGAAGTCTGAAACGGAAAAGAAAATTATTGGGGAAAGATGATTGGTGGGATGCAGAACTTGGGCAGGTGCAACGATGTGACCCTGCATTCCGGTTCTAACCATCGCTTGGCTAGCCTTGCCAGTTTATCATAGAGTTGTTCCTGCATCCTGTTATATGTCCCCTTGTTCATTGCCTTAAAATCCCTTACTGGTAGCTAGTTCCCGGGTCTGGGCACCAATCTGGTAAACTATCAATGGAAGTTAAATATTACTAAGCTATAATGAATCAAATAAAATCAATCTAAATGAAAACTACTCTATATCTAAATTGAATTCAATCTGAAACAAGCTAATTTATATCCAAAGGTCTCACATAATAAATGTATATATAGGGTAAGGTTATAAGGGTTAATATTAGCCAGGAATTAACTCACCAATAGTTCCACGTGGCAATGAGGCAAGGGAGAACGTTTTACCCAATATGGCGGTGGACAATGGGGAACGAGACTTCGGTCCCAAGACTCGAGTCAAGTTAAAGAAAGAATAAATGATTACATGGGAATGGACATGATTATTATAATTTATGCTTATCTATCAGTCAGTCATGATGTCGATGAGAGCGTCGTGATGGTGTAGCTGTGTGTATTGCTGTATGTGTATTGTGATTAGAGGCACAAAAGCACGATCAACTGAGGGCGGAAAATTAGATGTTAACTGGTTGGTGTTCGTGAAGGCTCTGGCGTACCTCAAAAGCACACCTTGCTGCCTTGGCAAACCGCCAGGAGCCCAAATTATCGTACCGCATTTAGGTTGCTCTATACGATAAATTCATATATACTACATAAGACCATGGCAATATTGCTTAATAGCATATTAGGCCTTTTATAACTTAACTTATTTACAATCTTATAATATACGATCTACTCGTCCTACGTCGTGCTGTAGGAGAGATCGTGACGTCACAGAGACATACGAGATCACAAAAGAGTCATATTCTATCGTATTTATACGATACACTCCCCCCACAAAAAAGACCTGAACCCCACCTTAAACCTAAAGTTGCCCAGAGGCTATCTTCTGACGCCACAAGTCGACAGCGCCAGCAGCAGCGCGTCTGGGACGCGTCCCGGTCCGAGAATGATCACCATCAGTATGAGGTGAGTCGTTCCTTTGAGAATCCTCGGACCCAACAATAACAGGTGGAGCCTCAGATTGCAATGCGGAATCGAGCTCCAAAGCGTACAAACGTGCGATAGGCCGAACAGTAGTTCCAGTGGCTGTCTTCAATAGCGCCACCCGCTCTACAGAGTCTGCCCCCTTGTATACCTCTAACACGCGGCCTAATTTCCAGTATAAACGAGGACTATCTTCTTCAATTAAAACAACTTTGCCAACTGTAGGTGCCGTTGGTCTACCAGAGGGAGTAACACTCCTTTCCCTCAATGCTAGCAGATATTCACTAATCCACCGTTTCCTAAAATCCTCTATTATCCTGGATATATACTGGTATCTCTTAGACACCGCTACCTCAGAGTACAACGAGGGATCCTCTAACTCTACTATGGATTGGAAATCAGATGGAAACGCAGTCAATGGTTTCCCATATAGCAAGTGAGCTGGCGTTAATGGTAGTGGTTCTTGCAGGTCGGTGTACACGTATGTAAGCGGGCGATCATTCACGACTGCCTCTATCTCTGTGAGGACTGTCGTCAACTCACTCTTCTTTAATAGAGCACGTCCTACAACCGCTCTGAGTCCTGACTTTACTATGCCGACACATCGTTCCCACATTCCACCAAACCAAGGTGCCTTAACTGGAATGAACCTCCATTCGCACTTCTTCTCTCCCAAAAAAGTGATGATAGTAGGATCACTACTCATATCCTTTAGATATTTTGATGCTTGGACATAAGTGGGAGCATTGTCGCTAAGAATGAGTTGAGGGAATGAACGACGGGCACAAAACCGTCTGAACGCCAGCATAAATTCTTCGCTAGACATATTATCACATAGTTCTAGGTGTACTGCTCGAGACGTCGCACAGGTAAACAATAATATATAAACCTTATCACTCTCCCTCGTCTTCAATGCCCCTGTGTAATCTAATCCTACCGCTTGGAAAGGTTCTACGTGCTTTACACGGCATTCAGGTAGAGGTGGAGCTGGTCCAGTTACATACGGTTTACCCTTTAGTCTCTGGCATATTACACACTTTCTCACTACGCGTCGAGCTACTTGTCGAACTCTGGGTATCCACCATGTGAGACGTAAATTTGATATAATATGACATACCCCGTAGTGTTTTACTTCCCTATGTGCACGTATGATCAATAGATCAGTAACGTGATGTCTTGTTGGCATAAGTATAGGTCGGTTTGTGCCGTCTGGTACACCCGACCACTTCAGGCGACCCTCACACCTGATGAGGCCATTGTCTAGGTGCAACCTTAGTTGACGCACTATATTAGGCATTAATGTCTTATTCGAGCCTTTCAAGGATTCTAATTCATTGGAAAAGGTTTCTACTTGAACCCATTTGATCAAAGTTACTTCAGCTGCTTTAAATTCACGAGCATCAATGTTGTGACCCCTGTTGCAGAGTTGGCCCGTTACTTTAAGCTTAAGATTGGATACATATCGCAACACCCAAGCTACAACTCTGACTAGTTTATTATAGTCACCGAATCTTGCCCACTTCATGATAGGACCCGGTGGCTCATTTGGTTGGGCTGTAACTGCCACTGTTTCCAGTGGCAGAAGTCCCTCACCAACAGCATACCATATCGTCCATTCACTTTCATGGAGCAGCCACTTTGGACCATGCCACCACAATTCGGACTTCATTAACTGGCTAGCCGTTATACCCCTAGTTATCAGATCACTAGGGTTTTCCTTTGTATTTACATAATGATAAGCAACGTCTGGCAAAAGGGCTCTAATCTCATCTACCCTATTCCGCACATAAACTGGCAGAGACTTCTTGCTATGTATCCAGTTGAGTGCGACCTGACTATCGCACCATACATGAACGATTTCAATATTTAATTCGCTCTCGTATGCTGCGCGTACATGTTGCACCAGACGTGCTAATAGCAGCATGGCAGTCAATTCCATTTTAGGGATAGTTACCTTTTTAACCGGGGCTACCTTGGCCCGGGCTGTAACTAAATGTGCCCCAAATGAAGTAACAACATATATGGCTACCCCGTATGCCGTGGCGCTAGCATCGCAAAACGTGTAACGTAACGTCACCGAACACCGCCACTTTACGAGGTATAGGTTTAGTACATAGGATGGCATATTCATTCAACAACAATGTCCCTTGGTCATTCAGGTCCTCGGGCAAACTGTCATCCCATCCTATTTTACGTCTCCAAACTTCCTGCATTAGAATCCTAGCTCTTATGGTAACAGGTAATGCTAGACCCAAAGGATCAAAAAATTGCGCAACTTTGCTCAACAGACTTCTTTTTGTGTGCGCTCCTGTCTGCTGAGCAAAAGACCTTGTTTGAAAAGTTAGTATGTCATGTTTAGGTTGCCAGATCATCCCCAAATTTCTGGACTTTTCCTGGTTAAGAGATGCCGTACCATCCACTTGTATTAAACTCTGAAGATCTTCACTATTAGTAACCCACTCGCGGAGAAATAGATGTGCATCCGCAAACAATCTGCGTGCTTGCCAGTATGCATACAACAAATCATCTTGACTATCGCTAGTACCCTGCAAATTGTCAATGTATAATCCGCGAGATAGTTTACTTGTGTCCTCATGAGTGTCAGCTAGATGTTTTCTGATTGTGGCATTTAACAAACACTGTGAGCAAGTGGCCCCAAAGAGTACAACCCGAAAACGGTATATTATGATGGGACTTTCAGAGTCGCTAATGTCGCCGAACCAAAGAAAGCGGGTAACATCTCTATCTTCCTCCTTTAGCTTGACCATCAAGAATGCTTTCTCGATGTCACTGGTATAGGCGTACTTTCCCAGCCTAAACCGCAATAGATCTTGGGACAGGTCCGACACCATGGACGGACCTGTCAACAGGCAGTCATTCAGACTGGGTTGTTGACCTTGGTGGGCAGAACAGTCATACACCACCCGTGTTGGGTGGTGTGGTAAACTATCAATGGAAGTTAAATATTACTAAGCTATAATGAATCAAATAAAATCAATCTAAATGAATACTCTATATCTAAATTGAATTCAATCTGAAACAAGCTAATTTATATCCAAAGGTCTCACATAATAAATGTATATAATTATAGGGTAAGGTTATAAGGGTTAATATTAGCCAGGAATTAACTCACCAATAGTTCCACGTGGCAATGAGGCAAGGGAGAACGTTTTACCCAATTTGGCGGTGGACAATGGGGAACGAGACTTCGGTCCCAAGACTCGAGTCAAGTTAAAGAAAGAATAAATGATTACATGGGAAGGGACATGATTATTATAATTTATGCTTATCTATCAGTCAGTCATGATGTCGATGTGAGCGTCGTGATGGTGTAGCTGTGTGTATTGCTGTATGTGTATTGTGATTAGAGGCACAAAAGCACGATCAACTGAGGGCGGAAAATTAGATGTTAACTGGTTGGTGTTCGTGAAGGCTCTAGCGTACCTCAAAAGCACACCTTGCTGCCTTGGCAAACCGCCAGGAGCCCAAATTATCCTACCGCATTTAGGTTGCTCTATACGATAAATTATATTAATATATACGATAAATTCATATATACTACATAAGACCATGGCAATATTGCTTAATAGCATATTAGGCCTTTTATAACTTAACTTATTTACAATCTTATAATATACGATCTACTCGTCCTACGTCGTGCTGTAGGAGAGATCGTGACGTCACAGAGACATACAAGATCACAAAAGAGTCATATTCTATCGTATTTATACGATACACTCCCCCCACAAAAAAGACCTGAACCCCACCTTAAACCTAAAGTTGCCCAGAGGCTATCTTCTGACGCCACAAGTCGACGGCGCCAGCAGCAGCGCGTCTGGGACGCGTCCCGGTCCGAGAATGATCACCATCAGTAAGAGGCGAGTCGTTCCTTTGAGAATCCTTGGACCCAGCAATAACAGGTGGAGCCTCAGATTGCAATGCGGAATCGAGCTCCAAAGCGTACAAACGTGAGATAGGACGAACAGTAGTTCCAGTGGCTGTCTTCAATAGCGCCACCCGCTCTACAGAGTCTGCCCACTTGTATACCTCCAACACGCGGCCTAATTTCCAGTATAAACGAGGACTATCTTCTTTAATTAAAACAACTTCGCCAACTGTAGGTGCCGTTGGTCTACCAGAGGGAGTAACACTCCTTTCCCTCAATGCTAGCAGATATTCACTAATCCACCGTTTCCTAAAATCCTCGATTATCCTGGATATATACTGGTATCTCTTAGACACCGCTACCTCAGAATACAACGAGGGATCCGCTACTAACTCTACTATGGTCTGAAAATCAGATGGAAACGCAGTCAATGGTTTTCCATATAGCAAGTGAGCTGGCGTTAATGGTAGTGGTTCTTGTAGGTCGGTGTACACATATGTAAGCGGGCGATCATTCACGACTGCCTCTATCTCTGTGAGGACTGTCGTCAACTCACTCTTCTTTAATAGAGCACGTCCTACAACCGCTCTGAGTCCTGACTTTACTATGCCGACACACCGTTCCCACATTCCACCAAACCAAGGTGCCTTAACTGGAATGAACCTCCATTCGCACTTCTTCTCTCCCAAAAAAGTGATGATAGTAGGATCACTACTCATATCCTTAAGATATTTTGATGCTTGGACATAAGTGGGAGCATTGTCGCTAAGAATGAGTTGAGGGAATGAACGACGGGCACAAAACCGTCTAAACGCCAGCATAAATTCTTCGCTAGACATATTATCACATAGTGTACCGCTCGAGATGTTGCACAGGTAAACAATAATATATAAACCTTATCACTCTCCCTCGTCTTCAATGCCCCTGTGTAATCTAATCCTACCGCTTGGAAAGGTTCTACGTGCTTTACACGGCATTCAGGTAGAGGTGGAGCTGGTCCAGTTGCATATGGTTTACCCTTTAGTCTTTGGCATATTACACACTTTCTCACTACGCGTCGAGCTACTTGTCGAACTCTGGGTATCCACCATGAGAGACGTAAATTGGATATAATATGACATAACCCGTAGTGTTTTACTTCCCTATGTGCACGTATGATCAATAGATCAGTAACGTGATGTCTTGTTGGCATAAGTATAGGTCGGTTTGTGCCATCTGGTACACCCGACCACTTCAGGCGACCCTCACACCTGATGAGGCCATTGTCTAGGTGCAACCTTAGTTGACGCACTATATTAGGCATTAATGTCTTATTCGAGCTTTTCAAGGATTCTAATTCATTGGAAAAGGTTTCTACTTGAACCCCTTTGATCAAAGTTACTTCAGCTGCTTTAAATTCATGAGCATCAATGTTGTGACCCCTGTTGCAGAGTTGGCCCGTTACTTTAAGCTTGAGATTGGATACATATCGCAACACCCAAGCTACAACTCTGACTAGTTTATTATAGTCACCGAATCTTGCCCACTTCATGATAGGACCCGGTGGCTCATTTGGTTGGGCTGTAACTGCCACTGTTTCCAGTGGCAGAAGTCCCTCACCAACAGCATGCCATATAGTCCATTCACTCTCATGGAGCAGCCACTTTGGACCATGCCACCACAATTCGGACTTCATTAACTGGCTAGCCATTATACCCCTAGTTATGAGATCACTAGGGTTTTCCTTTGTATTTACATAATGATAAGCAACGTCTGGCAAAAGGGCTCTAATCTCATCTACCCTATTCCGCACATAAACTGGCAGAGACTTCTTGCTATGTATCCAGTTGAGTGCGACCTGACTATCGCACCATACATGAACGATTTCAATATTTAATTCGCTCTCGTATGCTGCGCGTACATGTTGCACCAGACGTGCTAATAGCAGCATGGCAGTCAATTCCATTTTAGGGATAGTTACCTTTTTAACCGGGGCTACCTTGGCCCGGGCTGTAACTAAATGTGCCCCAAATGAAGTAACAACATATATGGCTACCCCGTATGCCGTGGCGCTAGCATCGCAAAACGTGTAACGTAACGTCACCGAACACCGCCACTTTACGAGGTATAGGTTTAGTACATAGGATGGCATATTCATTCAACAACAATGTCCCTTGGTCATTCAGGTCCTCGGGCAAACTGTCATCCCATCCTATTTTACGTCTCCAAACTTCCTGCATTAGAATCCTAGCTCTTATGGTAACAGGTAATGCTAGACCCAAAGGATCAAAAAATTGCGCAACTTTGCTCAACAGACTTCTTTTTGTGTGCGCTCCTGTCTGCTGAGCAAAAGACCTTGTTTGAAAAGTTAGTATGTCATGTTTAGGTTGCCAGATCATCCCCAAATTTCTGGACTTTTCCTGGTTAAGAGATGCCGTACCATCCACTTGTATTAAACTCTGAAGATCTTCACTATTAGTAACCCATTCGCGGAGAAATAGATGTGCATCCGCAAACAATCTGCGTGCTTGCCAGTATGCATACAACAAATCATCTTGACTATCGCTAGTACCCTGCAAATTGTCAATGTATAATCCGCGAGATAGTTTACTTGTGTCCTCATGAGTGTCAGCTAGATGTTTTCTGATTGTGGCATTTAACAAACACTGTGAGCAAGTGGCCCCAAAGAGTACAACCCGAAAACGGTATATTATGATGGGACTTTCAGAGTCGCTAATGTCGCCGAACCAAAGAAAGCGGGTAACATCTCTATCTTCCTCCTTTAGCTTGACCATCAAGAATGCTTTCTCGATGTCACTGGTATAGGCGTACTTTCCCAGCCTAAACCGCAATAGATCTTGGGACAGGTCCGACACCATGGACGGACCTGTCAACAGGCAGTCATTCAGACTGGGTTGTTGACCTTGGTGGGCAGAACAGTCATACACCACCCGTGGTGGGGTGGTGTGGTAAACTATCAATGGAAGTTAAATATTACTAAGCTATAATGAATCAAATAAAATCAATCTAAATGAATACTCTATATCTAAATTGAATTCAATCTGAAACAAGCTAATTTATATCCAAAGGTCTCACATAATAAATGTATATAATTATAGGGTAAGGTTATAAGGGTTAATATTAGCCAGGAATTAACTCACCAATAGTTCCACGTGGCAATGAGGCAAGGGAGAACGTTTTACCCAATTTGGCGGTGGACAATGGGGAACGAGACTTCGGTCCCAAGACTCGAGTCAAGTTAAAGAAAGAATAAATGATTACATGGGAAGGGACATGATTATTATAATTTATGCTTATCTATCAGTCAGTCATGATGTCGATGTGAGCGTCGTGATGGTGTAGCTGTGTGTATTGCTGTATGTGTATTGTGATTAGAGGCACAAAAGCACGATCAACTGAGGGCGGAAAATTAGATGTTAACTGGTTGGTGTTCGTGAAGGCTCTAGCGTACCTCAAAAGCACACCTTGCTGCCTTGGCAAACCGCCAGGAGCCCAAATTATCCTACCGCATTTAGGTTGCTCTATACGATAAATTATATTAATATATACGATAAATTCATATATACTACATAAGACCATGGCAATATTGCTTAATAGCATATTAGGCCTTTTATAACTTAACTTATTTACAATCTTATAATATACGATCTACTCGTCCTACGTCGTGCTGTAGGAGAGATCGTGACGTCACAGAGACATACAAGATCACAAAAGAGTCATATTCTATCGTATTTATACGATACACTCCCCCCACAAAAAAGACCTGAACCCCACCTTAAACCTAAAGTTGCCCAGAGGCTATCTTCTGACGCCACAAGTCGACGGCGCCAGCAGCAGCGCGTCTGGGACGCGTCCCGGTCCGAGAATGATCACCATCAGTAAGAGGCGAGTCGTTCCTTTGAGAATCCTCGGACCCAGCAATAACAGGTGGAGCCTCAGATTGCAATGCGGAATCGAGCTCCAAAGCGTACAAACGTGAGATAGGACGAACAGTAGTTCCAGTGGCTGTCTTCAATAGCGCCACCCGCTCTACAGAGTCTGCCCACTTGTATACCTCCAACACGCGGCCTAATTTCCAGTATAAACGAGGACTATCTTCTTTAATTAAAACAACTTCGCCAACTGTAGGTGCCGTTGGTCTACCAGAGGGAGTAACACTCCTTTCCCTCAATGCTAGCAGATATTCACTAATCCACCGTTTCCTAAAATCCTCGATTATCCTGGATATATACTGGTATCTCTTAGACACCGCTACCTCAGAATACAACGAGGGATCCTCTAACTCTACTATGGTCTGAAAATCAGATGGAAACGCAGTCAATGGTTTTCCATATAGCAAGTGAGCTGGCGTTAATGGTAGTGGTTCTTGTAGGTCGGTGTACACATATGTAAGCGGGCGATCATTCACGACTGCCTCTATCTCTGTGAGGACTGTCGTCAACTCACTCTTCTTTAATAGAGCACGTCCTACAACCGCTCTGAGTCCTGACTTTACTATGCCGACACACCGTTCCCACATTCCACCAAACCAAGGTGCCTTAACTGGAATGAACCTCCATTCGCACTTCTTCTCTCCCAAAAAAGTGATGATAGTAGGATCACTACTCATATCCTTAAGATATTTTGATGCTTGGACATAAGTGGGAGCATTGTCGCTAAGAATGAGTTGAGGGAATGAACGACGGGCACAAAACCGTCTAAACGCCAGCATAAATTCTTCGCTAGACATATTATCACATAGTGTACCGCTCGAGATGTTGCACAGGTAAACAATAATATATAAACCTTATCACTCTCCCTCGTCTTCAATGCCCCTGTGTAATCTAATCCTACCGCTTGGAAAGGTTCTACGTGCTTTACACGGCATTCAGGTAGAGGTGGAGCTGGTCCAGTTGCATATGGTTTACCCTTTAGTCTTTGGCATATTACACACTTTCTCACTACGCGTCGAGCTACTTGTCGAACTCTGGGTATCCACCATGAGAGACGTAAATTGGATATAATATGACATAACCCGTAGTGTTTTACTTCCCTATGTGCACGTATGATCAATAGATCAGTAACGTGATGTCTTGTTGGCATAAGTATAGGTCGGTTTGTGCCATCTGGTACACCCGACCACTTCAGGCGACCCTCACACCTGATGAGGCCATTGTCTAGGTGCAACCTTAGTTGACGCACTATATTAGGCATTAATGTCTTATTCGAGCTTTTCAAGGATTCTAATTCATTGGAAAAGGTTTCTACTTGAACCCCTTTGATCAAAGTTACTTCAGCTGCTTTAAATTCACGAGCATCAATGTTGTGACCCCTGTTGCAGAGTTGGCCCGTTACTTAAGCTTGAGATTGGATACATATCGCAACACCCAAGCTACAACTCTGACTAGTTTATTATAGTCACCGAATCTTGCCCACTTCATGATAGGACCCGGTGGCTCATTTGGTTGGGCTGTAACTGCCACTGTTTCCAGTGGCAGAAGTCCCTCACCAACAGCATGCCATATAGTCCATTCACTCTCATGGAGCAGCCACTTTGGACCATGCCACCACAATTCGGACTTCATTAACTGGCTAGCCATTATACCCCTAGTTATGAGATCACTAGGGTTTTCCTTTGTATTTACATAATGATAAGCAACGTCTGGCAAAAGGGCTCTAATCTCATCTACCCTATTCCGCACATAAACTGGCAGAGACTTCTTGCTATGTATCCAGTTGAGTGCGACCTGACTATCGCACCATACATGAACGATTTCAATATTTAATTCGCTCTCGTATGCTGCGCGTACATGTTGCACCAGACGGGCTAATAGCAGCATGGCAGTCAATTCCATTTTAGGGATAGTTACCTTTTTAACCGGGGCTACCTTGGCCCGGGCTGTAACTAAATGTGCCCCAAATGAAGTAACAACATATATGGCTACCCCGTATGCCGTGGCGCTAGCATCGCAAAACGTGTGTAACGTAACGTCACCGAACGCCGCCACTTTACGAGGTATAGGTTTAGTACATAGGATGGCATATTCATTCAACAACAATGTCCCTTGGTCATTCAGGTCCTCGGGCAAACTGTCATCCCATCCTATTTTACGTCTCCAAACTTCCTTCATTAGAATCCTAGCTCTTATGGTAACAGGTAATGCTAGACCCAAAGGATCAAAAAATTGCGCAACTTTGCTCAACAGACTTCTTTTTGTGTGCGCTCCTGTCTGCTGAGCAAAAGACCTTGTTTGAAAAGTTAGTATGTCATGTTTAGGTTGCCAGATCATCCCCAAATTTCTGGACTTTTCCTGGTTAAGAGATGCCGTACCATCCACCTGTATTAAACTCTGAAGATCTTCACTATTAGTAACCCACTCGCGGAGAAATAGATGTGCATCCGCAAACAATCTGCATGCTTGCCAGTATGCATATAACAAATCATCTTGACTATCGCTAGTACCCTGCAAATTGTCAATGTATAATCCGCGAGATAGTTTACTTGTGTCCTCATGAGTGTCCGCTAGATGTTTTCTGATTGTGGCATTTAACAAAAACTGCGAGCAAGTGGCCCCAAAGAGTACAACCCGAAAACGGTATATTATGATGGGACTTTCAGAGTCGCTAATGTCGCTGAACCAAAGAAAGCGAGTAACATCACTATCTTCCTCCTTGAGCTTGACCATCAAGAATGCTTTCTCGATGTCACTGGTATAGGCGTACTTCCCCAGCCTAAACCGCAATAGATGTTGGGACAGGTCCGACACCATGGACGGACCTGTCAACAGGCAGTCATTTAGACTGGGTTGTTGTCCTTGGTGGGCAGAACAGTCATACACCACCCGTATTGGTGTGGTGACGCTGTCTTTCTTTACCCCATGATGGGCCAGATAGTGAACCCTACCCTTCTTACACGGTTCCTTGACATCGACTCTCTCAATAAAACCCCTATCCTCATAATTCCGAAATACATCGTCATACGCCTGGCGCGAGCTCGGTTCGTTAGACAATTTCCGCTGCAATGCGCGCAAGCGACCTAATGCCAAACCATAGTTGGTAGGCAGGCTTATCTCACTGTTCTTCCAGGGTAAACTAACTTTATATTGCTTGTCTGAGGCACAGTAGCACACAGACTCGTCAAACCTTTGTAGCGCAACTTCCGAGTCATAATCAGTCTCCATAGGATTAATGCCTATGTGATCCAATCTCCACAGTCGTTCCAGGTCGAACTCGGCAGCCACCTTAGGGTCACTAGGTTGGGAATCCTCCCTTCCCAACTCCTCTGCCGCGGTTACATTGACTCTATATATCGAGACCGTGTCGACCAGGACCTTTGACTGTGTAGTATGCACCTTTCCGCTCATGCAGTATCCAAATTTAGTGGGGATTAAGATTACACCACACATCTTTTTAAATCCAGGGTATACTACTTCATAATAATGATCCACACCAAGTAGAACATGCACCTCACTCTGATTTCCCATGGGATCTGACAAGTTAACCCCCTTGCTACGTAATGCGTGTTCCACCTTCTTCACACCCAGATACATATTCTGGTAGGGTGTCTACTACGATACAAGTCATAAAGTACTGGTTTTTACGATAGAAATATGAAATCTCCGCTATCTCGTAGTCTTGTTTATCAGTAACCCCTGTGAAGCCCTGTAATCGAAGAGTCTCAGCCCCTACGATTCGGTGCTTCAGTCCCACTAGTACGGACCTCTTTATAAAGGAACGTTGAGACCCTTGATCTAGAAGTACCCGACAAACTTTGTTACTGTCATTACCTTCCATGGGAATCTGTATTGTGGGCAATATAGTGGTGTCTTGCATGCTACCTAGTGCCACAGTTGTAGTACCCTCATTTTTGACGTCTTTGACTTTATCTGCTGTAGGACACAACTTATCAAAGTGATGTCCTTTGCAGTGCCGACAGGGCCTTAAGTATGTAGCAGCACATTGTCCCTGCTTACCATGTTCCCCACTTAGACAACCTACACATAGCTTCAATCTTTTCACCTGTGCTAGTTTTGTCTCATTTGTTGGGTAGTTTACGCAGAAACTCCATTTATGTTTGTTGTTACATAGCTTACATAGAATCTGAGCAGGTTTCTTATACACACCCTCTTTCTTTACTTTAGTCCCCACTGTCATGCTTATTGTTCCCCTCTTCTCCACATTCCCACTCCCTCCCGACACATACATTCTCCCTTTGTTCAACTGTAGATTATTGATCTCCTTACTGAACTGAGTTTTGAATTCCCCCAGCTCAAATGATCTTACCTTATCAAGTATTCCATAGGAAGCTTCTGACGCAAGATAATGACTATCATTTCCTGCGTGGTAAGCCCTAGGGTGTCTAGCGATCGAGTATGGCACTCCATATTTGCCCTGAAGTTTGTCAACTCATCAACCTTATACTGTGGTTCTGCGAGCCCCAACAAGGCAACGACATGGGCCATCTTCAACTGCTCTCTATCCCCGTATGTGGACTCTAATAAGTGTACCGCTTCAAGATAACTACCACCCACTACTGCAAAACCCTATATTAAATGTAAGGCCTCACCTTCCATTTGTCCCTTCAGATAGTGAAACTTGCGGACATTATCCAAAGAGGATTCATGAACCGTAGATCGAAATACGTCCCAGAAAGCTAACCACTCGGTTAACTTGCCCCCAAATGTAGGAAGATTGAGCTTTGGGAGGTGTACAGTATGTTTTGGGTCAGCCCTTCTATGGGCCTCATTATCACCTCCCTTCTTACTTGCGACAGCACGCTGTAATAGGTACTTCGCTCTAAAGACAGGTTCATCATAGAGGGCGCGATTATCACACTCTGTAACTATCTCTTCCTCCTCTATCATGTCAGCCACAATCACCTCACTCAGAGCTGTAATACGACCGTGGGTAGCCTGGACGTTTTCTAATCTAGCCTCCAATTCCTCTAGTTCAGCAGTAGTGATGAAAGTGTTGACGTCCACAATTAGCCTATTTAATACTCCCCGAAGTCCCGCCCTTTGATTTTTAGGGGCTTTGATCAGCACCCCACTAGACGGTGTCTCTTTATCGTTTTTATCCATTTTGCATGTGAGCCTATAGGCTATGTATCTAAATGTTACGTTACAAAAACAACGGCCAAATAATAGTCTAATTAAGAGACGCCAACCGGCGGACTTCTATGTTATGGAGAAAATATAGTACACTAAATAGCAATATCTACTAATGGATCTTATTGAACAAGAAAAAATGTTAGGTCAGGTCATATGTCACAGGAAGTCTGAAACGGAAAAGAAAATTATTGGGGAAAGCTGATGGGTGGGATGCAGAACTTGGGCAGGTGCAACGATGTGACCCTGCATTCCGGTTCTAACCATCGCTTGGCTAGCCTTGCCAGTTTATCATAGAGTTGTTCCTGCATCCTGTTATAATGTCCCCTTGTTCATTGCCTTAACCCTTCTTTAGCGGCCTATGCGGTGTATTTATATGTACCGCCCAGCGGGGTGTTTTTAGCCAAAATAGGGCTGTTTACGTGATCATTTTCATGCCTAAATAAAAGAACGTAAAAACGTATCTCTGAAAGGGCATAAACAGAGCTTTCGAATGACACCATAACGATCCTTGTATGATGGATAGTTTTCTTGCAATAACCGTGCAACGCGAGTGCAAAAAGCATGTAATTCGGTACTTTCCCCATATAATTCAGTATGTAGCGAGTGAGAGAGGGAGGAGGGAGCTGA
Source organism: Paralithodes platypus (assembly GCA_032716605.1). Taxonomy (NCBI): domain Eukaryota; kingdom Metazoa; phylum Arthropoda; class Malacostraca; order Decapoda; family Lithodidae; genus Paralithodes; species Paralithodes platypus. The sequence goes on along the minus strand of CM064528.1, from coordinate 30,036,718 downwards.
GATTCGTGTCAGTAGGTTCGCCGCGGTGGTCTGGAGCAGTCATAATACACTCGAGTCCTCCACATAGTCCAGCTGATTAACGACTATGCACTGAGCAAATATGTAGGGTTAAAATCCCTTACTGGTAGCTAATTTCCCGGGTCTGGGCACCAGTGTGGTAAACTATCAATGGAAGTTAAATATTACTAAGCTATAATGAATAAAATAAAATCAATCTAAATGAAACTACTCTATATCTAAATTGAATTCAATCTGAAACAAGCTAATTTATATCCAAAGGTCTCACATAATAAATGTATATAATTATAGGGTAAGGTTATAAGGGTTAATATTAGCTAGGAATTAACTCACCAATAGTTCCACGTGGCAATGAGGCAAGGGAGAACGTTTTACCCAATATGGCGGTGGACAATGGGGAACGAGACTTCGGTCCCAAGACTCGAGTCAAGTTAAAGAAAGAATAAATGATTACATGGGAAGGGACATGATTATTATAATTTATGCTTATCTATCAGTCAGTCATGATGTCGATGAGAGCGTCGTGATGGTGTAGTTGTGTGTATTGCTGTATGTGTATTGTGATTAGAGGCACAAAAGCACGATCAACTGAGGGCGGAAAATTAGATGTTAACTGGTTGGTGTTCGTGAAGGCTCTGGCGTACCTCAAAAGCACACCTTGCTGCCTTGGCAAACCGCCAGGAGCCCAAATTATCCTACCGCATTTAGGTTGCTCTATACGATAAATTATATTAATCTATACGATAAATTCATATATACTACATAAGACCATGGCAATATTGCTTAATAACATATTAGGCCTTTTATAACTTAACTTATTTACAATCTTATAATATACGATCTACTCGTCCTACGTCGTGCTGTAGGAGAGATCGTGACGTCACAGAGACATACAAGATCACAAAAGAGTCATATTCTATCGTATTTATACGATAGTCACTAATGTATATTATAAACAAAATTATCCCAAGAAGTGATCCCTGTGGGAACCCACCTGCAGCTGTTGACCAGGCAGAGGATGCACCATTAATAATTACTCTTGGTTTCCTGTTGATTAACCAGTCTTTTATCTAAAGAAATTTGTTACCTGTGATATGTGTGTGTGTTTTTTTTTTGTTTTTTTTTTGTTTTTTTTTGAGGCACCTTAGGACTATTAAATTATTTTTAGAAGTCCAGTACATTATATCGAAAACTTTGCTAGTATCATGGATCTCGATACATTTGTTAAACATTATATCAAGTTTGTTAAACAGGACCTACCTCTTCTAAAGGCATGCTGTGTATCTGTCAATAATTGATGATTTTCAAAATATGCTACAACCTAATTCTTAATAATTTTTCATATTATCGATGTTTAACTGATTGCTCTGTGATTTTCTGCTAGATCATTTCTGCCTTTCTAGTCTTAAGTTTTTAGATTTCAAGCACACGCCATATATTTTTTATGAAATAAGCAAAGCTAAGCTCTCTCTCTCTCTCTCTCTCTCTCTCTCTCTCTCTCTCTCTCTCTCTCTCTCTCTCTCTCTCTCTCTCTCTCTCTCTCTCATCTATATAAATGACATTGATGTTGAACTAAATAATACTATCTCAAAGTTAGCTGATGACACAAAGATAGGAAAATCAGTATTAACCGAAGAAGACAGAAATAAACTGCAATCTGATTTAAATAAAATAGTAGTGGTCGGAAAAATGGCAGATGCCATTCAATGTTGACAAATGCCAGGTCTTGTAAATAGGTAATAACAAAAAAATTTGAATACAAGATGAAAGGCCAGCCAATCAAAATAAGTGCATTAGTTAAAGACCTGGGGGCTCTTATATCTGAAAACCTAAAGACCTCAGATCAATGTGCAGCAGCTGCGAATAAGGCCAATCGAGCATTGGGATATATTAAGAGAAATTTTACTTATAAAAATGAGAACATTATAGTACCTTTATTCAAAAGCATAGTGAGGCCCCATCTTGAATATGGTGTGCAATTTTGGTCTCCTTATCTGAGCAAGGACATTGGGAAGCTCGAGTCGGTGCAGCGTAGAGCGACAAAGTTGATTCCGTCACTAAGAAATAAAGCTTATCATAAAAGACTAAAAACAAAAACAAACAAAAAAATCACTTAAGAAAAGAAGATTGCGAGGTCAATTAATCGAGTGTTTCAAGATACTAAAGGGATTTGACAAAATATATGTAGATTCACTTTTCAAAATAGATAGGGCTAATAGTTCATTAACTCGGGGAAATGGAATGAAATTAAAAACCAGGAGGGCGAATCTCGATATCACAAAGCACTTCTTCACCTACAGTGTGGTCATCGAGTGGAACAAATTGCCTGAGAAAGTGGCACAATGTAAGACAATTGACATTCAAAAGAAGTCTAGACATTCATTTTGAGGAGGTGGGAATAATATAGGTAAAAAAAAAAAAAAAAAAAAAAAAAGGGTTAAGCATCATTAGTATATATTATTTCGCTTCTTCGTTCTTTACTATAAATTTCCCAGTAGATTTTTTTTTCACATTCTGCTGGGGGACTTCTTTCCCCAACTTAATTACATGCAGACCAACGGTCGGAGGGAGAGGTGGGTGGGGAGAGAGAGCCTTCTTCTTTGCTATCCTTGACTTCCACTTGTAGCAAATTATATTTTAGCTTTAAGTCCAGACTACCTAGTAGGGACCGCAAGGTCTGTGTAGTCTGTGTATCTCTCTCTCTATGTATCTCTCTCTCTCTCTCTCTCTCTCTCTCTCTCTCTCTCTCTCTCTCTCTCTCTCGTCATGCTCACTCAGCATTTCGTGGAATTTGTCCACGAAATGCTGAGTGAGTATGACAAAAGTAGTGCAATAGACATCCTTTACTTGGATTTTCAAAACGTTTTTGACAAAGTGCCTCATTGCAGGCTAATGTCAAAAGTGAATGCACTAGTTATCAATTCAGAGGTCACAAATTGGAAAGAAAGTTGGCTAACAGGTGGACAACAACGAGTGGTAATCACTTTTGTTTATCATATAAGTCAATGACATCGATATTGGTCTGCTGAGTGTGATCTCCAAGTTTGCCGATAACATACAGTTTGGAATGAATTTGAAGGACCCCAGAGGGGTTGAGCAGCTTAGGATGGACCTTAACAGATTAGATGAATGGTCGGAGACATGGCAGATACCTCTTAGCTTGGAAAAGTGCAAGGTGATGCATATCGGCCAAACAAACCTCAAGTCAGGCTATTCGCTATTGGGAATGCCTCTGGAAGTAACTTACTTGGAAAAGGATTTGGGTGTTCTGATTAGCAGTGACCTAAAGTTTTCCAAACAGTGCATTGAAGTAGAGAAGAAAGCTCAGAAATGATTGCGTTATATTAAGAGCAATTTAAGTATAGAAATAAGGAAATAGTCCTCACACTTTACAACGCTCTGATACGGCCTCTTCTAGAGTATGCTGTTCAATTCTGGTCTCCAGCACTCAGGAAAGATATAGAGCGACTGGAAAGAGTACAAGCTAGGGCTACAAAACTTATTCCATCGATTAGAAGACTAAGCTATTAGGACTGGTTGAGAGTTCTTAATCTCTTTCCGTTGGAGACACGCAGACTACGAGGTCAGCTCATTGAGTTTTTAAAATACTTAATGGTTTTGACAACGTGGATTATAGCAAAATGTTTAGCCTCAATATGAATACACCACGCAACCATGATTGGAAATTAAAATTGAAAAGGTTCAGCACTAGTACTTGTGGAAACTTTTTCACATATAAAATATGTTCTACCTGGAACAAACTTCCCTTCGAAGTTGTAAACAGTTTTTCAGTAGAGCAGTTCAAGAAAAGAGTAGATAGTATTTTGCACACTCTGTAATGGGTGTAGTGCACTAAACAGTCTATCTCCTTTCACTTCGAGTATCTCCCGGAATGGACCGCAAGGTCTCTGATATACTAACCATTCCTTGTAACACTCTCTCGCTCTCTCGTTATCTCTCTCTCTCTCTTCTCGAGCTTTTTGGGTGTTTTCAGGATATAAGGAAGCTAGAGCCATACATATAAAAATATAGTAGAAATACAACAATATTGCGAATATTTCATGGAAAAAGTAGTTTGTTGAATTTGTATTGCATGTGTGTATATTCTTCGGCACATATCCCATTGCTGGGGGTGGCCAACTCGAGACAGAGCCCGAACAGAAACAACATGTAAAGTTCCAATTCTTAGAGTCCGGGACCATTTTCGCGTTCACTCGCCCCTTTCTCTGTCTTGTCTAGTAGGTGAAGTCTACAAGGGAAGAGGATTCCTAGCGCCCCGCCCCCAGAAGGGAAAGTAGAACAGTAAAAGAGACATACAGTAACGGCTAAGGTTGGGTTGAGGATGCCAAACCTCACTCTGGATATATGCCTTACAACCGTATTATAGCTGGAAATTCTGCTAAATGTCAATGTCTACAGCTCTTACACACATATGGTCAATCGAACAATCATATGGAATTCAAGGCAGGGTTATGAAACTGACTGGGCTTCGAGGATCTATTCTCAACTTGACGTCTATTTTCGTTGCAAACTCATTAGGTTGGTGAAGTATTTGATATACCTAATTGGCATGGTATTTTGAATATCAATTTGCTTGGTATCATCATGACATGCGAGCAAGGTTTAATTTTAGTGCTGACGAAAATATATACTTGTCAATGTGGATTAGCAACAAAATATTAACTATGCTTAAAGTGGAGTAAATTTCTGTCAACTATGCTAAGATGCCTTTTTGTAGAGCGGTTGAAAAATAATGGAGATAATATTCTGCATTGAGATTGTTGCACTATAGAATTGTTCGTTAATTGTGTATCTTCTTCGGATAGAATGCAGGATTTGTGAGGTGCTAACAACATCGTGTAGCTCTTTGTAACTCCTATATATTATACAAAAGCCACTTACCTATCAAATGGTCCCTGAGCGGAAGAATCAGTCACAAGGTAAAGCTGCGTTCATTGAGCACACATATTTAGCATAGGTCCGATGCCATTACCATCATTTAGCTTTGTCGAATTCATTACGTCTTAGCGAAGTTTATGTTAAAGTCATTGTTGACTAAGGAGCCCAGGATTTCTTTCCTACCAAAAGAAAAGCCGTGTGATATCAATAACATAAAATAACGTTGTAGAGTCGATATACAGTATATACCAACATTTGTTGTATTAAAATCACTGCATCATGTACTTCTCAACTTATATTTAATTTTATTTCAGCTGCATTTAGAAGATTCTATGAAGCTTAGGAAGGATATATGGTAGCTAAAAAGATAAATTGCGATAGTTTGTGACCATTTAGTTGGTAGCTGTCCTTCCTAAGCTGAATAAAAACGTCTAATAGTTGCCACAAAGTAATGAAAAAGACGTCGCCGGTACGGTAGGGATTAATGTACACTAAAGTAGGAAAGTTAATGTGTACAACCATGGCCTTCATTATTATCATTCTCATATGTAACTATAATATATTGTATAAACCACACATTACAATTATTATAATAAAATCAACGGCACTCATTTTGGATAACATTAGGACAGTAAATATTGTGCCTTAAGCGGACAATTGTACTAATGTGTTTATGAATTTATCTATTTATGATTGTTTTTGTTTCCTCCCTAGAACTCCGCCAAACTTTTAAAAATAACCCCAAGACCCCTCTTCGAGATAAATGTGTACATTTTTTGGTAGAAAATTGCTCTGGCAGAAGGCTAGTTGCTCCTAAATTGCTAGCTCGCTATCGATCGCCATGAACAAATCGACATTTAATGGCACAAAAGATCTTGCAATCGTCGAACTAATAAGGCGAATTTCTTAAAATGTCCAAATTAATGGGGCTAAACATGATGGAGAAGGGGCGCCAGAAACCCCCCTTCCCCCTTAATGAACTGATTCCATGTAGGCTAATGACTGACTTAATATTTTCTTTAACTACAGACACGTTGATGTAGTTTCTTTAGACTTAAGAGTGATGTCTTGGTATCAATTAAATACAATGTTCGAATCTCTCTTTCAAGCCACTTCCATTATATTGTTCATGGATAGCTTAGATACCATCTATCGACCTAGCTATAGCTTAGATACCATCTATCGACCTAGCTATAGCTTAGATACCATCTATCGACCTCGGCGTCATGTTATTATTATTCAAGCTAAACCTTAGAAGATTATACTGAGCTCCATAAGCACATTTAATCTAAAGGGAGGTTTATATTTTTTGGATTAATCCCTAGACCTCCATCAAACTTAAGCAATTACCCCCAATTACCCCCTTTCGAGGTAAATGTGGGCATTCTTCATTATATAAATTCCCCGGCCGAAGGCCGATTTCTCGTAAATTGCAGGCTCGCAATCGCTCGCCAGGAAAGAAATCGACACCCAAATGTACGAAAGGTCTTAAAATTGCCAAACTAATGGGGCGAATGTCTTAAAACCACAACATTAATGGTGCTAACATGAGGGAGAAGGGGGTGCATAAACCCCCTAATAACCTTCCAACTCCCAATAGTTTGTCCAACACTGACTATAATTTTGTGGTGAAAGTCAAAGAATAATGAACTTGACGGGATCGTATTAATCCTATTTGGTCCGAGGGGGATCTTTTTGGGCCTCCCCTGTCTCGCTCTATTAGTTTGGAGATTTCAGTGTTTTTCACCCAATTTAGTTTGGCGATAATAAGATGCTTCGCCCAATTCGGGTGTTGTTTTTTCTCTTCTAGCCAAGTGATAGCGAGCCTGTAACTTCGAATTAATCGGCCTTCGGCTGGGACATATTTATATCGAAAAATTTATAAATTTCGTTTTTTTTTCTTTTCTTTTTTAGTTTGAAATAAGTTTGGGAAGGCATTTTAGGTACCCTAGGGAACAAACTATAATGTGTGTATGTATTTACTCAGGCACATACGCCATAGCTGGGGGGGGGAGGGGGAGGGGGTCGAATTCAGACAGAGGGGTCCGGGACCCCTTTCGCGTTCCCTCGCCCATTTGTCTGTCTCGTCTAGTATGTGAATTGTACAAAGAGAGGAGGATTCATGGTCTCCTGCCCCCAGAAGGAAACGTAGGACAGTAAAAGAGACAGACAAAAACGGCTAAGGTTGTGTAGAGGAAGCCAAACCTCACTCTGGATAGGACCAGCAAGCAACATCCTCAATAATACTTAAATAAGATATCCTTAATATTCCACAAGAAGTCAGAGCAGATAGTGTTAAGGGGGCTACACATCCGCGGAACCTTTTCTACGTTTATCAGCCAACTTATAATACGTGACTGTTGAACTGTGCTGGGTGTGCCGCAAGTGTTTGGACCAGGTATTTAGCACAGCTGTGAGCTAATTACCAGGTAAAGCTTACTGGCTGGTACGGATGGTGGATATTAACAGAATTTAGTTATTTGATCTTACGTCATGCCCTTACCACAAATACAACTCTCTCTCTCTCTCTCTCTCTCTCTCTCTCTCTCTCTCTCTCTCTCTCTCTCTCTCTCTCTGTTCCAAAGGGACAGGGTGAATGAGAGCAAACTTCCAGCAAGAAGGGAAGACATTAGAGGAGAGACAGAGACGGAAGTGTTTGCCTAGGCAGGGAGTCAGCAAGGAAGCACAGTTTTTAGTACAACAGGAGGAACACCATTCAGACCATACGCCTTCTTAATATAAATATTGATAGATAAATCATTTGAAGAAAAAAAGTTGCTAATATACTAACTGTTATGTCACGCTTCTACGAAACGAAACGCGGTATATTCTGATTGTTATTCCTGGACTGGGAATGTGCAGTTGTCGTCAACTAAGGTACCTCTCCACTGGGCGAGGACTGATCTTATTTCCCCAATCACCACACAAATAACAGGCAATAGACAATACACACAAGGAAAGATTACAGAGGTTTTTATTCTTATCAAACTAAGGAACATATATATCAAATCAGTCTCATAAAATGGTCTACAGAACTTGTATATAAGGAATGGTTAGAGAAAATAAAATAGGAACATATACAGATATATCAAATTAGTCTCATAAAATGGTCTACAGAACTTGTATATAAGGAATGGTTAGAGAAAATAAAATAGAGACAATAGGTTTCCACATGAATAAATCATCCTTATAATACGACAGAGTGTGCAAAAGAATATCAATAACTAGAAGTTAAATGTGAATGACAATTGGTGACACTAGAATAATACATATTCAACACAATTATGAAGGACGATCTAAAGTTAACACTTGATTAATATCAAATCTTGATTTGCATATACACACAAAGTCTTTATAGATTAAATAATAACACAAGCGATATCACATGAAAATAATCTTCATTGGTTATAAGACACAATCTAAATCAAGTGACTGAAAGCACTTAACTCTCGATGATACTTCACTATTTTGATATAAACCCGAGGGATAAGGAAAGAATAAACTCAGATCTGCAAATATTCTCGGCTGACGTGTATCTGGTGTGTATAATGTAATAGGGTGATCTTATATCTATATATCTTCTTCGACAAATCGCGGGAGCCCGGATTCAAAGAAGTATGTATATAGATCCCCGGTGTAGGACAGGTGTATATGTTTCCTAAAAAACGGGAGAGAGAAAGATAAACTAGAAGGGAAGAGGTAAAGCCCCTTCGATAATTCTTACGTTAACACTATGAGAAACTTGGCATATCTGGGACTAGACCTCACGATAATCACCGTTACTACTACAAAGCTTAGAACGGTATTAAAGGAGTCTGATAGAGGAGAGCACTGGGAGAACAGATATAGCACTGGTTTGAAGGCACATCGAGGGCTTCTAACGTCACAGACTAAACTGGCGTAATGTCAAGCTCAGGGACAGGGACTTGTGGTACTTAGGTCCCTCTCACACTCACGGGCTAGGTTCTGGCCCGAACAACCTTAGTAATCGTCTGGCAATATCACTTCTCCTCTTTAGCTTACGGCTGATCAATGGAAAGTTCATACCAATAGCACTAATATAATTTAAGCTTCACACCCCATTGAAGCACTCCAAGAAAGAAAACAATAAGAATTGAATTATTACCGTACATATCATTCATATATTTTAAGCTTTGTACCTCATTGGAGCACTCCAAGAATGAATACAACAAAAACTTAAGCAAATAATTATTACCATACATATCATTAATATATTTGAAATTTCGCACCCTATTGAAGTATTCCAAGAAAGAATACAAACCTAACGAATAAAAGTCGCAAATACACTGGGTAGCGAACCAGTGTTTACAGTATATGTGGCGAAATCTCTACCAGCGAATCGACTGGGTAGCGAATCACAGACTTTAGTAGGCAGCAAAATCTCTACCCACGAACTCTCCAGGTAGCGAAACATAAGAACATAAGAACATAAGAAAATGGGAGTCTGCAGAAAGCCGATTGGCCTAAGCAAGGCAGATCCCTGTCCCACACAACCCCAATTCAATTACAAAGCCCAATTACAGGCGTCACACTCTAATACCCTGAGGATCATCTTACCAAAACGGTTAGAGATTAACGCAGGATTATGGGGGTCTGCAGAGCGCTGATTGGCCCAACCCGGCTGATCCCCCTTCACACCCAACCCTTCTCGTCCATATGCTTATCCAATTTTTTCTTAAAGCTCCCTATCGTTCTTGATCCCACTATATCACTTGGTAGCCTATTCCATCCATCTACAACTCTGTTACCAAACCAATATTTGCCTATATCTTTTCTGAAACGAAATTTATCTAATTTGAAACCATTGGTACGAGTTCTTTCGCTATCACTGAGCTTTAGTACATTTGTCATGTCCCCTTTGTTAATCCCACTAACCCACTTGAACACCTCTATCATATCCCCTCTAACTCTGCGTCTCTCTAACGAATGTAAACCTAATTTCTTCAACCTTTCTTCATACGGAAAATTTCTAATATTATGGATCATTTTTGTCATTCTACGCTGAATTCTCTCCAATGAATCTATGTCCATTCTGTAATAAGGACACCAAAATTGGACAGCATAATCCATATGGGGTCTCACTAATGACAAGTAAAGTTTTAAGATAACATCAGCAGTTCTGTTACTCACACTCCTAGAGATGAACCCGAGAATCCTGTTTGCCTTATTACGAACGCTTATACACTGTTTTCTAGGCTTCAAATCATTGCTAACAAACACACCTAGATCTTTCTCGCAGTCTGAATTTTCTAATTCTAAATTAGCTAGTTTATATTTAACATTTGTTTGCATCTTCCCTATCTTTAATACCTTGCATTTGTCAATGTTAAACTTCATCTGCCAATTTACTGACCATTCATGTAAGGTATCTAGATCCCTTTGGAGGCACTCTATATCGCTATCTGAATCAATTGATCTCCCCATTTTAGTATCGTCTGCGAATTTACTTATCCTACTAGTTATACCTAAATCTAGGTCATTTATGTATATAAGAAACAACAGGGGACCTAATACCGATCCCTGGGGGACACCACTTTTGACTGCTCCCCACTCTGACTTGGTACCATTTATGCTGACTCTCTGTTTCCTACCAATTAGCCATGACCTAATCCATCCCAACAACGACCCTCCTTATTCCATGTGCCTCAACCTTTCTCATCAATCTCTCATGAGGGACTCTGTCGAAAGCTTTACTGAAATCTAAATATATAATATCATATGACTTGTCACTATCTACTGCTTCATATACCTCTGAGAAAAAGCTAAGCAAATTAGTAAGGCACGAACGTCCCTGAGTGAATCCATGCTGAGAAGAATTTATTAAGTTAAATTTGTCTAAGTGGCTTCTAATTTTCCTAGCAATAATAGACTCTAGCAACTTTCCTATGATTGATGTGAGACTAATGGGACGGTAATTGGATGCTATCGATTTATCACCTTTTTTGAAGATCGGAACTACATTTGCAAGCTTCCAAGCTTCTGGAACTAAACCTGTTTCTAATGACTTGTTAAATATAAATGCTAATGGACTACTTAACTCATCTCTGCATTCTTTTAATACTCTAGCATATACCTCGTCAGGACCAGGCGATTTTTGAGGTTTCAGTCTGTCAATTTCCTTAAGCACATCATTTCTACTTATACTAACTGTACTTAACATATTTTCTATACTATCACTATATACCATATTGACTTCTGGAATCTGTGCCAAATTTTCATTAGTGAAAACGGAAAGAAACTGACTATTTAATGTACTGCACATTTCTAAATCATTTTCTGTTATTTCTCCTATTGAAGTTTTTAGGGGGCCTATTACATCTCTAACTTTAGATTTATATAGTTGGTAAAAAGCTTTAGGGTTATTTTTTGAGTCGCTGGCTATCCTTATTTCATAATTTCTTTTTGCTTTCCTGATTTCCTTTTTGACCTGTCTTGATAGAGTCTGATAGTATATATGTAAATGATTTTCACCTTTCTTTATTTTTCGATATATTCCTTTCTTTTTTTCCTATAAGATCTATTAGCTTATTAGTCATCCATTTTGGTTGGTTCTGCGTCGATCTAAATCTTCTTTTAGGGATATATTTATTTTGAGCATTGTGGAGTGAAGCAATAAACTGGTTATATGTAGGTGGCAAGTTTAACTCTGGCATATCCTGACTTAATCGCTTAACAATAGGGTCCACCCTTAAGTCTCTTCTTAGCCCACCATAATCGGCTTTTCTGAAATCTGGGATAAGTGTCGTATTCTCTTTAGCATTCCCTGTCCATTGTATATTAAAATAAATAGATTTATGATCGCTATTTCCTAGGTGGTCACCAATCTCTACATTATTTATCATATGTTCATTGTTACTGAAAACTAAATCAAGAATATTAATACCTCTAGTCGGCGTATCTATGAATTAAAATAAAAAACTATCTTGTACTACCTCTATAAACTCTACTGAATCGGAGTCGCCTATTTGGTGCTGCCAATCAATGTTCGGAAAATTAAAATCCCCCACAATGCACACATTGCTAAACCTTGATGCTATTTTAATTTCCTCCCATAACGATTTTCCGCCATTTCTACTCATATTAGGCGGTCTATATATAACTCCAATAACTATGGTCTCACTACCTTCGTTAACCTCTACCCAAACACTTTCATTATCATTATTTAGTCTAATACCTGATTTAATACAGCTTTTTAATGTACTCCTGACAAACACTGCTATACCCCCGCCCCTCCTACTTGTTCGGTCATATTTAAACAAACTATATCCTGGAATATCAAATTCTGCTAAAAAATGCCTAGATTCTGTATTAATCCATGTTTCAGTTAGCGCTATTATGTCTATATTTTCTGTGCTAACGAGTGCTCTAAGTTCGTTCATTTTGTTACATAAACTCCTACAATTTGTATAATATACCCTCAACCTATTACTTTTATTTGCAACTAATTTTCTATTGTGTTTAGCTAACTTATTATTTCCTGTTGAACTACTAGCTCTAGACGGAAATTCTACTCTATCAGTATTCTCATCTTTACTATCAGTTACATGTGTAGTGTTATCGATACTACTATTACACATCACTATATCCGCACTATCTTGACTGATTATTTCTATTTTACTCACTGGTTTGTCACATGAAGTACCTGCTCCATATGGAGACAGTATTTTACTTACACACCCAGGTTTTTTTAACGAAACCCCGCAACAATCTTGTCGAGTGAGCTGGCCAAGGTCGAAACTCCTAGTCGAGAGAGATGTACTCCATCCTGGGCATACAGTTCATCCTTACCATAAAACCTGTGGATACCCACTTAATCACGTATTAATAGGCCACCAACCTGGACCTGCCAGCCGTACGGCCGCTTAATAATGTATGTATGTATTATGTATGTATGTACTCAGGCCCATTTCCCATTTTTCCTATTTTTTTCTTTACTTTTTTTTTTACTTTGTTCTCTTTACTTTTTTTTTTACTTTGTTATCTTTACTTTTTTTCTGGATGTGGACGACTCGAGACAGAGCCTGAATAGGGATAACAAAACACAACAGAAAACAATGAACACAAAAACAAAACACAAATACACACACATCTAGGTCACCCAGGAGAAGACCCAGAGACCAGGGATCACCAAGGTCCCTCCAGCACTCCCCTGGCCCCCGACCACATGGAGAGGTTCCGGTCTCAGCAGGCAGACATGCAGCGAGCCGAAACCGTAAGCTCGCCCACTTAATAATAAAGCAAACAAAAATACGGATCACCAAATTTGGACAATGTTGGCGACCATTTCAAGTATTGTCCTCAGCATGTCTGAAGGTGTCGATAACCATTCGTTGATGTTGCCAACACTGTCGAGTATAGCATACTCGCATTCAGCCAAGGTCGGATAGTTTGTCTGCCTGCCTGACATATCACATTTCTTACAGTTTCTTACAGTAGATCCTCTGGAAAAAGGCAAACTAGGCCTATGTATCCAGTTCAGTGCCAGTACTTGCACTGCTGCGGTCGTTCATGGTGTTGGCGGCGGCGGTAGCAGACGCAACATTTTTACTATTCTGTATTTTTGCTTTATAATCAAACTTCAAATCTTTTCTTCCCCATGCTTTATCAAGATTACTTTCAAACTTCCTTATTAATCCGGAATCGACTACATACTGGGGCAGTGCATTCCACTCATTTACCACTCTATCACAAAATGAGTTCTTTGCCTTTTCAAGCCTATTTCTTTCTTTGTAAATTTTCTTAGAGTGTCCTCTCGTTCTTGTTCCCTCCCGCATCAAGAAGATACCTTCACACACATCCTCATCATACTTTCCTGACACTATCTTAAAAGTCTCTATCATATCCCTTCTCTTTCTCCTATATGCCAGTGTCGGAAACCCCAGTGTCCTCAACCTCTGCTCATAGCCCGCGTTCTTCAACGTTGGTACTAGCTTGCTAGCTCTCCTCTGCACTTTCTCCACTGCTTCTATATCCTTTACCATATATGGAGCCCACACCTGGTTCGCATATTCCAGGTGCGGCCTAACCAGCGCTGTATAGAGATTCCTGAATATTTCTTCGTCAAGTGACACAAATGTCCTCCTTATCAGCCCTACAATTCTATTGGATTTGTTTATCTTTTCCGCTAAATGTTCTGAGAAATTTAACTTATTGTCTATCACTACTCCTATATCCTTTTCTGCATTAACTTCCTCCATCGCTTCATACATACTGTATCCTACCTTGTCTATCTTGCTTGTCCCAATCCGCATGTACTTGCATTTTTTTGGATGAAAAGGCATTAACCAATGCTCAGACCATCCCTGCATGCCCTCCACATCTCCTTGAAGCAAACCCACATCTTCCTTACTCCTCAGTCTTCTATTCAGCTTAGTGTCATCCGCATACAGGTATATCTCACTTCCATTAGTTATAACTTCAGGTAAGTCGTTGAAAAATATAACGAACAGTAGTGGTCCCAACACAGATCCCTGAGGTACCCCACTTGTAATTTCCCTCCACCCCGAGCCTACTCCATTCACCAGTACCCTCTGCCTCCGATCTTTCAGGAAGGCTTCTATCCATTTCACACATTTCTCCCCTATATTATAGCTTCTAACTTTCTCTATTAACCTTTTATGTGGGACCTTATCGAAGGCCTTCATAAAATCGCAATATACCACGTCTATAACATCACCATCCTCCAGAATTTGCATCCAATCGTCTACCACCTTAATTAGCTGTAGTACTGTTGACCTCCCCGGCAAGAATCCGAACTGTCTCCCACTGAAAAGTTGGTTTGATTTCATATGCTCCATTATTCCTTCTCTAATTACTGCTTCCATTAGTTTACACACAACACTTGTCAAACTGATTGGTCTATAATTTCCTGGGTCATTTCTCTTTCCCTTCTTAAAAATAGCTGTTATGTTCGCCTCTCTCCAGTCCATTGGGATTTGTCCTGTATTAAAAGATACCTCAAATAACATTTTTAATGGCTCTACTAACATCTCACCTCCTTCCTTTATGATTCTTGGATGTATCCCATCCGGTCCCGGTGACTTACTTCTGTTCATTTTTTCTATAGCCCTTCTTATTCTAGCATGGGAAAACTCTATTAGTTCTAGTGCCGGTGCCTGTTTGATGGGAATAGTAGGCACTGCATCATCCGACTCCACTGTTAGTACCTCCCCAAAGTATTTCCCCAGCACCTCTGCTTTCTCCTTATCAGTTTCTGCTCTATTCCTATCATCCAATTCTCCTATCAGTTCTGGGATACCTACTCTTCTTGTTAACTTTTCCTGAATGTACTTCCAGAATATTTTTGGATTATCCTTCACGTTTTTTGCAATCTCTCTCTCCCTCTCCTTCACCCCCCTCCTTGTCTCCCACCTTATTTTATTGTTTATTTGTCTACGTTCCAAATCCACTTCTTTAGCTTCTATACTAGACCCCCTGTTCTTTTTTAACACTTTTAGTCTATCCCACAATCGTTTCTTTCTTCTTATCCATGTCCAAAGCTTTCTTTTCATTGGTAATTCTGGGTTCGTTCTTTTCCTCAATTTTTTTTTATCCTTATATTCCCTTACTGGTACACATTTGGATATAGCATTCTCCAGTTTGACTCTAATCTTCCTCCACATTCCTTCAGCGTCTTCACCGTTCAAATATTCCCCCCAGTCAATGTCCAAACACCTTTTCATCAGCTCATAATCTGCTCTATCATACATGTATATATTTTTATTGCTTCTATTATCCCTCTCTGTTTTAATATTGCAACTAAAACTTATACAGGCATGGTCACTACGACCTATAGGGCTATCCACATTGACATGTTCTACTATATCCTCCTCATTGCTAAAAATCAAATCAGTACACTCCCCTGCGTCCCATCTCTATATCTTGTCATCTCTGTAATATGTTGCGTTAAAAAACAATCTCTCACGCTCTCTATAAACTTGTTTTCCAGGCTACAATTTGCCCAGTTGATCCTTGGCAAATTGAAATCTCCAATCAAAATCTTATATTTGTTCTCTCTATTATCTATTTCCTCCATTGCTTTCAGTAGGTTATCATCCTCTTCCCTACTATTATTTGGGCTTCTATATATAGAGGCAATTAGAATTGACCCTCTTGCACATTTTACTTCAATACACAAATACTCACAATACTGCTGTCTCATATCCACCTCATTTACCTTGAGCTCTTTTCTTACATAAATAAACAGTCCTCTTCCAACCTCTGTTCTAATAGCATTCCTCTCATACAACTCAAAACCCTCCAAACTATACTCCACCAGTTCCCTTTCAGTTCCAGCATTTTTTGGTCTTACTTCCTGTTAGGCTATGACATCAGGTTTTTCCTCTTCACCCTGCAACCTACATATCAGTTCTCTTTTCTTGTCCTGGGTAAACACATCAACATTACTAAACATAATCCTTAATCTTTCTACCATTCCTTCAGCAGCTACATCATCCCGCTCCTCCTGTCCGTGCCCTACTCCCCCCCTCACACTACCGGTACTGTGTCTGCAGTTTCTTCTTCTCCTGTCTCTCCCCGTGATGCTTCCACCCTGCTCTCCACCTCTGCCACAACTTCTATCACATTCTCTTCCCTCCTTCTCCCTTCTATTCGTATAAACCATTTCTTCAATTTCCCGCCCCTCACTCTCCAGAAAAACTTCTTCTTATCCTCCTCACCCAACTTTCCATTTTCCTCATCAGCCTTTTCCTGTAGTTCCTTTATTTTTTTTCTTTGTTCTATGCTCAAATCCTTCTTTAATCTTATATGTTTCAGTTCTTCATTTGTGTTTAGTCTCCTACTAAAATTTGTCACTGTCTCTGCCACTGCCCTGGTTTTAAACTGTACCCTTATAGGTCTCATCTCCCCCCTTCTATATCTACCTATCCTACTGACTTCCTCCACCTGCCCATCCCATCCACATCCATCTACATCAACAGCTTTCATGACCTCCTTCACTTTCTCCATATCTCTCACTTTTCTCACTCCATTATCATTCATATGAGCCTCTATATCTCCATGCATGATTACCCCTCTATCCCTGTCCATGGCCTCCCTCACGACACTCTCCTTGTTCTTCATGACTCCTACGACTGCACTCTCAAAACTTTGTTTTGTCTTGTTCATTTCCTCCTCTTGTTCTTTCACAATTTCCTCCAAATCTTTAACTTTCTGTTCACCTACCACCGTCCATGCAGTTGACTCCTTCACTTCCTTGAATCTTCCTTCGTATTCCTTCAGCTGCTCCTTTAATGCCATATTCTCTGCTCCTAAATCCTCTACCCTTTTTAGTATCATCTCTAGGTTATTATTAACTTCCGAAATAGGTCTACATTCGCTTCCTTCACTAAGCCTATTCCCTGCCCCACCCGACGCACCACATAGTTCGCACAACACCTTGATTTTCTCACCAATGTCCCCCTTCCACTTCTCCGTATCACTCTTCCACTTTTCCAAATCCTTCACAGCATTAAAAATCTCTTCTACCTTCTTATCTGTGCTCCTAAACCCACGAAACCGTCCTAACCTTTCTTCCGTCTCCGAAATTCCCGCCGTTCCGTCCGCCATGTTTGTTTACAACCACTACAACTCCAGCTGACCCGTTGATTACACTACCCTTTTCACAATATATATCACCCCTCCACCGCACCAATTTATCTTCAAAACACTTCACTAGTCCTTCCTCTCCTCGCTCGCTCAGTATGTATTCGAAATTCCTTTATACTTAATCGTGCCCATGATAATATGCCGGAGCCTCAGAAAATGCGTCCGCCTCCCACATCTGCCGGGTCATTTCGCCAACTGGTTGTTCGACGGGTTACATGGATTTTAAGTGTGTTGCCAATAAGTTGGGCATGATTGGGTTTGTTCGTAACGGTTTTTTTCGTGCGACACCCTCTTCAACACATCGGAATGTCGTCGCCTAGTTGCCGATTACTCCCAGACACATGACCGACACTGCTCGACGGTCGGGCACATGACCGACCTTCGGAAATACTTTTGGAATTTCCAAAAATCAGCGTTCCCAACTCCATCAGAACTCCAGCAAACATTCAGGGACCACAGACGATCACGGACGAATTATATCAGACAAGACGAGACAAGGGCATGTCGGGTCTTGTCTATGACAATAATTGGGTATGTGGGAAAGCGCCTTTATTTAAGGGATGCTGCAGTAAATCGGAACTGAACTACTGATTGACGTAGCGTATTATAATTATTTTACTTTTTCACAAATGATATAAAGAAAAACTTCAAAAAGGTTCCATCAAATTTGAAAATCTAATAAGCATCCACAATTGAATTATAATTTCATATTTTAATAATTATATTATTAACTGGTTCGAATCCCTGGCCTGCCACATGTATTTGTTGATTTCATTAATTGAGTTTAGGAGTACAGTCAGTTGGTGGAGGGAACATAATAATTTATTCATATTGCCTAGTATTCTTAGCAGAAATACTGTAGTGTATACAGCCCGTGAATTTCTACCCACATCATAGTATGGAAATACTGTATTATTAGTAATATTATTAGTATGGGCAACTAAACTGAACGTAGGTTATATTAGGCTACTTAACCCCTGCTGTACCTGCGACGTCTTTCTAATTTTATTCTAGCTATATTTAGACAATGTTATGCAGTTTAAGAAGGATCTGTGGTTGTAAAATGGGTCAAGTGAGATGATTCGAGGCGTATTAACCCTTTCACGCATTTATGACGCGGAGGTTGCCAGATTAGCAATAAGAAATAGAGTTCTCTCACTCTTATAATTACCTCTCGAAAATTAGTTTTCTGCCCACAGCTAACTCAAAGACAACTGCAGAGGTTGAAGTAACTAAACTAAAGGTTTCTAAATACCCCTGATGGTAACAAAGGCTTTAAAGTATCCCCAATAGGCTCAAAATCGCGTCATATGTCGGAGAGGGTTAATTGACCCTAACAGAAATTCTTGGAGTTGCCAAGCCTGACAGTTGTTTTGTACAGGAAGCGACGTGGGCCCTTTAAATGGCAATATCCCGCAGTTCTTCAGCCTCCCTCTCCATCAATAATTCTTAATTATAAGCTATGTATTGTACTTTCTGTAGCTGACACATATTACAGTCATTGCATATTGATGCTCATTATATTTTAAAGTCACCCATAATATTAAATAACTTATATTTATATCTACAGTATAAGGAAGAAGATATTTTCGAGCTTTTTTGTTATGATAGTTAATCACACTTATAACTTTGCTTTTAGTAATTTCTTACTACATATAGACATTCCCAAAACTACCATACTATATAAGCACTTAGTGTAGTCATCTAGTATATAGTAAAATCATGCAGAATCGTAAGAAATCGTGATAAACTTTGAGTAGCCTAGGTGTTGAGTGTATTGTTGATGTCGACAGACGTAGCTCTAGCGCTACTTCGGAAACGTCCACCAGAGGTCTCCGGTGAATTCCTGGTAGGGAGAATTGCTGGAGGTCCTTTTTAAACTAAATAAAATCGTCTGATAGTAACCAGAATAATGTTACAAGAACGGCACCTTTACTGAACGGGTTAATTTTGATAACACTACATTTTGAAGCTGCCAGACCGTAATTGCCCGGAAAAAAAGGGAAAGGGAAAAAAGCGCTCGTCACTCGTGTGACGCCGCCTCGCCCAATTGTTTTAGAATATAGACTCTTTTTGTGTATTCATTTAAGTAGCGGGTTTAAGTCTTGTTCAAGGGGAGGCTTGGTTTTTCTTAAACCCTTCTCCCTCATGCTTAGCCCCATTAGTTTGATATTTAATGACGTTCGCTACATTAGTGTTGAGATTTTAAGACCTTTAGTGCCATTTCTGTGGGGGTTTTTTTTCCTGGCGAGCGATAGCGAGCCTATTGATTAGTTGGAACCGGCCTTCAGCCGGAACATTCTTCTAGTCCCAACACAATCTCACAACAGTCTCAATCTCAAAATAGTCTTAAAATGTTATTATAAAATTAGTTGCTGATAAAAACTTCTGTAAGAATCGCTTGTGTGAACCAACCTTTTCCCATACATTACTTGGGGAAGCTAAATCCATACCAAGTCGTAGGTCCCAGGTTTCAGAGTACACTACAAGGGTTTTTTGCAGTTAGACTGATTTTTTAATCCTGACTGAGGTCTAAACATTTATTAATGTAACTCACGCGTACTTGTGAGATGTTCTACATATATTATGCTTGCCAAGAGAAGAATTATATATGAACAATTCGTCCCGTGTGGGGTTAACTCTAAATATCCCTTGTAGTGTGCTCTGAAACATGGGTCCTACGACTTGGTATGGATTTACATTTCCCGAAGTAATAATTCCCCTCTCATATATATATATATATATATATATAGTATATATATATATATATATATATATATATATATATATATATATATATATATATATATATATATATATATATATATATATATATATATATATATATATATATATATATAGATATATATATATATATATATATATATATATATATATATATATATATATATATATATATATATATATATATACTGTATATATATATATACAGTATATATATATATATATATATATATATATATATATATATATATATATATTCTTTAATACATACGAGGTTGAAAGAAATGGCAATTTCTGCGTTGGAAATTTTATTATTCAAAGTTTCCAGGTCTCTGATGAGTTTTCGCTGGGTGGCAGGAAGTAGATGAAGGAGATGAGCAAAATTCATGGTGGTACAGGGTTACATTAATGTACATGAAGATACAGGATATACGACGCGTTTCACTGGACAACCAGCATTATCAAGTAAGGATGGAATGATATATTTTTTTTTTTTTTTTTTTTTTTTTTTTAAAGGTAGGGGGGTGAAGAGAGGCACCACAGAGTGGGTGGGCGGGAAGAGAAAGTAGGAAAGATGAAATACAGTGGAAGAGAAAAGTTAGTGGGCCGTCCACCTTGCTGTTGTTAAAGGTATGTTTATTTATTTATTTATTATTATTTGTTTGTTTATTTATTCATTTGTTTGTTTTTTGTCAAATCATTTTGGTTCATGTGTTCCTGGCGATGTTTGGTCAGGAACTTGTTGATGTTGTTAGATGATGATGGTGATATTCGGGGATTCTGGCGGTGTTCAGGGGGGTCCATGATGTGTGTGAGGATCCCCCAGGTGTTCTGCCGTGTCCCAGGTACTTGTTGTTGTTCTGCCGTGTCCCAAGTTATGGTGTGTGGTGGTGACAGTTAGCGGTGTTTTGCTTGGCTGGTTGATGTTCTGGTGTTTTCTGGAAGCGGTGTTCTGCTCGACTGGCGATGGACTGCCACTGAGGTGAAGGAAGAGGTACTCTGTTGAAGGTGAGGTCCGCTGATGGTGTTCCGGGGGCTCAGGCAAAAGGAGGGCACACGATATTCTGTGTGGGACCCCGGTGGAGATGGCCAAGTCCCCAATATCAGCATCACCCAGCCATCTTCAAAGCTCCTCCACCAGCCTCAGCCTCTCCATACTCCTATGGAAGAGACTCCACGATCTTCTAGAGGGTCTCAGCTGGTGTTGCAGGAGTGGTGGTGGTGGAGAGAGTGGAACTGGAACTGGGGGGATAGACAGGTTGGGGAGGTGAGAGGTCTCTAAGGATTAGAGAGAAGTAAAGATGGAAATGAAGAGCAAAGTTGAAGAGTAAAAGGTGGAGGGCCGTCCTCCGTGCAATTCTTTGGTGATTCTTGGATGTGATAAGTAAGAGTAGTCGACGAGTATCAGTGCATCTTGTGGAGTGCTTGGTGGTGTGGAAAGGCCGTTGATGTTGGTGAAGGTGGGAGATGGTGTTGTTTATGAAGCGGATGGTGAAGCTGAAGATTCTTGGTGGATTTCTAGTTATTTATTAAGCTTTTTTTGTATATGATTCTTAACCTTCGATACGCGTGCTCTGCCCTCCGGTGTTAGTCTCGACTCATGAAGCCAGGTAGAGGGGTATTTTTGTTTCATTACAGCTAGAGTACAAGTTTCAAGGTCTTCTGCAAAACTTATAAATTGTTCATCTGTCACATAAGCAAAGTTTGGGTCATAATCTGGCTGCTTCTCCCTCACAACTTGTGGTGTTAGAACAGGAGGGAGAGGAGTTGTCATGATGGTCGGTTCTGGTGATGAGGTGGTAGACTGGATCGGAGTAGAGGAGGTCTTGTCTTCTTCTTGTTCTTCAGCATCCAGTAGCTCGACATCCACCTCTTCTTCTTCCTCGGAGTCTTCTTCATCCGATTGCTGTGTCTCCATTTGATGGCAGGTCGACTCCGATGTTGGTGATGATGGTGTTGATTTCTCCTTAATTGAAGTTGAAGCTGAAGCTGAAGCTGCTGATGTTGTGGAGGAGTGCCCCTTTTGGCTTCTGTATAGACTGAGAGGTCTTGGCAGAAGCAGTTGTTGTTTTGGAGCACTCCTCGGCTTCTTTGGTGGAGCTGGGTCTTGGTGGGCTTCTTCCTCTTTGGTGACTTCCTCTTGGTGGTTGTTGGAGTTGCAGAGAAAGCCTCCTGAGGAATGATGATTGTAGGCAGGTTGTTGTACTGCAGCAGATAGGGGATCAGCTGGCAAATTCTAAGCTCATCCGAACCAGCGATGGCTATAGCTGATTGAATGCAGGCATAGATCTTTGCCCTTAGAACTGCTTCCCCTTCTGCTGCAGTTGTTGTTGTCGCCTTTGGTGGATGATTCCGGAGGGAGAATGAGGAGCCCTTGACGGGCTCCTTCAGGGCCTTTGATGTTAATGGCTTCAGGTCCCTTCCTCCCGGAATAGATGTTGAATTCCACTGATTCGCCATTCTCCAATGAGGCCTTCTTGCTGCTTTTGTTGTTGTTGTTGATATTGGAATGGTGACAAAATATATCCTCATTGTTGGTTGTGGTAATGAAGCCATAGCCTGCTTTAAAATTGTACCATTTAACTTTACCACTGGTTGTGGTATTGCTGGTGGCCATGGTAGTGGTGGTACAAAGCGAGTGGAGAGGCAGGTGGTGGGCGAATGAGGTAAACAGGAAGGGTATATATAGAGGGTGGAGGATCAGAGGAGGCGAAAATCAGGGGGCAAAAGTCTGCTATTGGTGGAGGGGTATTCTAGGAGAGAGAAAGGGAGAACTGCTTCACGCATGCGCACTGGATGCGGGATGGTGGTCGGTTGGTGGGGTCGAAGCTGATTGGCTGCGTGTCGAGGGGCGTGACCTAAGTTGTGTGGCGCCTGCGGAAGACGAAGCTGAAGGAGGTAGCACGGGGGGCTGCGTCAAGGGCACCGGGGGGCGTGGGGGGATGTTAGGTCCTGTAGGAAAGTGCCTTTTGGCAGAAGGAAGGATCTGAAGGTCCAGAGTTTGATTGTTGATGTTGGGATGTAAGGCTTGGATATATAAAGCTTCGAGTATAGGTAATCTCCTTGGGTCACTTTCTTTATCGAGTATGGTGGTGTGTTTCTCTAACTCGTTGTGTGTGAGGTGAGGGTGGTTAGGGGTGAGATAGTGGTCTTTGATGGCTCCAACCTGAAGGTGAAGAGTTAACCGACGTGAAAGACGAGTCTGCGTCATACCAATATAGGAATGAGGTCCACAGTCCTCATAATTACAGGTATGTTGGTAAATGACGTGATCGTCGGTCATCGGGCTCTTTATCTTGGTGGAGGCTGGTTTGTTGCGGAGAACGAGGTTGGAGGTCTTGGGGGATTTGTAATAAATTATTAATTTGATTTTGTTTTCCGGGTTGGTTGGGTGGACATGCTTGGAGATTATTTCTTTGAAGACGGCCTCGTCATTTTTGTGTTCAGAGGACATGTAATTGCGGTAGAAGATCTTAATTTCATTGGGGGGGGTCAATGTTGGGAGGGCTTTGGGTGTACCATTTTTCAAGATGGTGGTTGATGGTGCTGGAGATGTCGGAGTTGGAGTATCCGTTATTTACTAAACTGACTACTAAACTACTCCTCTGATCCTCCACCCTCTATATATACCCTTCCTGTTTACCTTTTATATCATTCCATCCTTACTTGATAATGCTGGTTGTCCAGTGAATCGCGTCGTATATCCTGTATCTTCATGTACATTAATGTAACCCTGTACCACCATGAATTTTGCTCATCTCCTTCATCTACTTCCTGCCACCCAGCGAAAACTCATCAGAGACCTGGAAACTTTGAATAATAAAATTTCCAACGCAGAAATTGCCATTTCTTTCAACCTCGTATGTATTAAAGAAAATTTATTACCTGGCTTTACTAACATATATATATATATATTGAGAATATATCACAAATACACGTGAGCCACTAAATGTTACTAGTCTCTCAGTGGGGATCGAACCATCGACCATCAGAACGATAGCCGACGCTTAATCAATTACACCACGGCAGACTGCCGTGGTGTAATTGATTAAGCGTCGGCTATCGTTCTGATGGTCGATGGTTCGATCCCCACTGAGAGACTAGTAACATATATATATATATATATATATATATATATATATATATATATATATATATATATATATATATATATATATATATATATATATATATATATATATATATATATATATATAGATATATTAATAGTAATGATAGTTTTAATAATAATAATAATAATAATAATAATTGTAGTATATATTTGTTTAATATACCTAACTACTAGGATAGGAATGATTCGACAGTTATTTGGAAGTTTATGCTTTATTTAGCAAACTTAATGTCAATCAGTATTCCTTATAGCAGTTGATTCTCTGTTCGGGTTGAAATACGTTCAAACTAAAGAGTTGAATACGTACGACAATACAATATATTTTGCATTTCGGAATATTAAGTTCCCATTGCAACCTTTCTGTATGATCTCTATTCAGAGCTTTGACCTACTTCGACTCCGATCCAAAAGGCACAACAACTATTAATTTGCGATAACAGTAACTATCTTTAAGTAATGTATCCTTTATTCAAGTTAATAGATATGACGCGCAATCGATAGAATGCTTTCTACGAGGTGATGTCTATAGTAAAATATAGTTTCCATTTAACAAAAGACTTCCAAATAACAGAGGCCTGATTGCCAATCCTAACTATTTCTCAAGCTAAATATCTCCCAATCACAAATCCTAAATTTTTCACCCACATAATTTTTTAGTATAATTACGTTATTTCCTATTTATCAGATCGAGTTTGAATACTAACAGCTCGTCTGACTAATCTAGACTCTTGGCGAACAGGACGCCTAGATCCCGCTCTACCAGTTACATAATTCTAGCTTTTCAATTATCTGGGTACGTTGATCCCCGATCACTATACCTATATTTTTAGGTAGCAAGGTACATAGGGTACTCTCCATTATATAAACCTGTCTAATAAGCTTCTTTATTAACTATTAAAAACTCTTAAGAATTCTTACTCTATAATTAACTATCTTTTGATATCTCCTAGCAATGCCTACCAAATTTCTAACCAAATAGCTTGCGCTATACTAACAATAGAAAATCTATCTCTTAACACATGGTAATGTTATTACATCATTTGTCTAGTCAACCTTTTCTCGATATTTGTCCTATAAGGTCACATCAAGTTTTATTGGTGGGACACAAGGCATCTGTCAAATATTTCTCTCTCTCTCTTTAATTCCGTTCGGGCCCGTAATAAAATTAATAAAATTGGTTGGTCTGCTGCTTTATCTCTTCGCCATTTACCATCTCAAGGCCGGTCAATACACCTGGTTAAACTGTTCCAACCCATCTACCTATCACCTGGTTAATGTTCTGCACAGCTAGAGTTATGGTGTGCAGGCAGGCAATATGGCGGCAGGCGGCTGGGTACTGCAGGTGTATCTGTGCTGAGAGCGAACGGTGTAGTCTGGCTTTGCTCTCCAGGTACTCTGTCTCTATTTGGTGTTGGAGGTAAGATGTCTTCTTCTTCTTTATCTCCCCATGGTGGTTGGGAAAGATAAGGGGTGGTTTGTTACCAAGAGAGAGCAAGTGTTGCCCAAGCAGGTGCCTGTGTCCGTCTGGCAGGGAATATAGTAAAGGTGAGACAAATAATAATTTTGATCGCCAATGCCTCGAATACTAGAGTTGGGGCAGAGGAAGTAGTAGGGGGTGAGGAAATGAGTTGTAGTAGGAGATGAAGGCGTCGGCGCCCTGTTGTCAGGGTGAAGGAGGTTTGACAAGGGGCAGGGGGGTGTAAAATTCTATTGAACATTTGGATGAAGTTATCGTGAAAGGTCTCAAGTTTAATAAGTTGTTTTTCTGCTAAGTGATTCCAATATGTATTAAGAGGGGGGATGCGGGCTAGATCGTGAAGATGTTGTGCCGTCTGGAATTCAAACCACTGAGTCCCGAAAATCCATCTCAGTGCTGTATTTTGAACTGTTTGGTATTTTAGTTGGTTAGTAGGGGCCGAAAGAGTGATGCTGACTGGGACGTAGCACAAAAGAGGTCTTAGTTGGGCTTTATATAGGTGAAGCTTGGTTTTAATTGAGGCATTTCGGAATCTAAAGATCGTTTGAAGGGATTTTGATGCGATGGCAGTGGAATCTGAATAAAGATTAGAAAATTTAATTTTGGCTGTTCTATTATCCAAAAAATTGCAAAGAAGTTTCTGTGGGAAGCTGTAATTTTTGCAGATTTTTTACTTCAAGCCTTCGTGCCACAGTGTCAAAAGCTCGTTTTATGTCCATGGTAATTAAAGCTGCCTTGTTTTTCCATCTGTTCTGTTTATTTATGTGAATGTAGTTTGTAATAATGTTTAGTGCTTCCTGTGTCGATCTATGTTTTCTAAAACCAAATTGCATGTGTGTGAGGAGTCCTTCGTCTTCGAGAAATAGTCTGAGTCGGTGGTTTATGATACGTTCTAGAGTCTTCCCAAGGGGAGGGGATGTACGCCGCCACATACCTTACCCCATGCGCATGCGCGAAAATGTAAGCCTCCCTTGGCCCCGCCCCCCGTTTCCCGCGTTTAAATATAGCCTTCAAACCGTAACTGCCAGGTCACTCTGTAGCTCAGTCAGTAGAGCTCTCGCCCGACACCGAGAAAACCAGTGTTCGATCCCACTCGGATTTAGTGTATTTTTATATTTTTATTTTGTTATTTGTGTTATGTTATATTATATTATATTATATTAGGGTTAGGTTAGGTTAGATTAGGTTAGGTTAAGTTAGGTTAATCTAATCTAATATAATATTTGTACATTTTGGGCAGCGGGCGGGGCCGCGCATGCGCAGGGGTAAGGTATGTGGCGGCGTACAGACCCTCCCCTTCCCAAGAGTCTCAAGTAGACTAATGGGTCTATAGACACTGGCCCCGCCCACCTCCCTTTATACCCGCCCCCGGCGCAATGCAGTCCTGTGATTGGCTGAGGCGCGCGCGGGGGCTCATCAGGGTAGGTCCGGTGTCTTTGAAGTTTATGCTCGCCCTCTTGCAGATTATTATCTCCGTAATAACTTAACGGCAGCGTATTTATGATGTCTTTCAGTGGCTGACGGGAGTAAGGGGTTGGCGCCATTACATCAGAACGCTTTTTGCCCGTATAGAAGATACAGGGATGGGCAGAGGTTAAGTTATGAGCCAGGCGCTTGGGAGGTGGTGTGAGGCGGCTGGCTAATTACACCAAGGGAGGCCTGTGATTGGCTGAGAGCTCCTGGGTGCCAGGGCAGTATCCCAGGTAGCTATTCTGGTGCAAATCTGGTCGGCATGCCTGAGTAAATCCTGCCTTTTGATTGGTCAACTGGATTACTCCTTCAATAATAATAATAATAATAACAACAACGGTTACATAAGAATTGCAGCCCTGAAAAATGTACATGTAAGAATTACATACAATTATGCTAAGTGCTAACTTATATTTTACTACAATGATGTAGGCTTAATTCGTACAAATATATATATATCAAACCCTAAGTATATGCACAATACATGTGCATGAACATACCCTACATGGATGTGTATATATATATATGTAGTAAAACTCGCTAGGAAAATTGAAACAATGGAACACCAAGCTTTCGTCTATTCTCTCAAGACATCTTCAGGGAATATATATATATATATAGACCTGCAGTCCTGCATGCATATACTGTATATGTATGTACAGTACATACACCTACATACACACACACACGTAGATATACTTATACATACATATTCAGATGTATGCATATACTTACATTATACAAATTCATATGCATATATACCTGTACATACATATACAAACATATACTTACCAAAAACGATACATAAGAACATAATATATTGTGGATTGCTGTTCAATGTACTGTATATGGTAATATAAATTGAACGAGATTCATTTATCACTGTGCAGGTTGCAATACAAAGGATAAAACATTGAGTGATCTGAATATACTGTATACCGAGTTACGAGTGAGAGTTTCAGCTGAAGTACAATAAGGTAGGATAAATGTGATGTACCGGTTACATTGAAACCGGTACTTCAATATTGTCCTTGTATATGATGGTTTTACTACCACCAATATACCTTTAATTGGGTATATTATTGTGAACATTATAATTACCCTTATATCCATTAATATTACAAGGTATATATTATCATGGGA
This sequence comes from Paralithodes platypus, assembly GCA_032716605.1. Taxonomy (NCBI): domain Eukaryota; kingdom Metazoa; phylum Arthropoda; class Malacostraca; order Decapoda; family Lithodidae; genus Paralithodes; species Paralithodes platypus. Next base: position 30,008,207 of record CM064528.1, on the reverse strand, counting down.
TATATTGATGGTCATTTACCTTTTTATCCTTGTATAAGATAAGTTTATTGTCAACAATATTCCTTTATTGGGTAGGTTAAATAGTAGTAAAGAATCGTAATTGTTTCTATTTATTGTTCAATACTTTTACTTATCTTCGTTTTTGTCGGTAACTAATTGGTGTGTCATAATTCTGAAGTTACCATTGGCATCCTAATACAATTCCGCGTACACACACATATCCATATATACAGTATATGTTGACTCACAAAATTAAACTAAATTTCAGAATGACGAAATGTGTTTTTTGTTTTCATATTTAATTTGCTTATGTTCAAGTTCCATAAATAATGAAGCCAATGGTACCACATATATTTGAATACAATCCTTGCCATACGCTAGGAATCCAGCTCTGGCCCCCCAAAATGAGAGGTGGTCGAAATAATATCTTATTAAAAATTACGGTGCGCCAAAGGGTTAATATGTTGCAAGTACACTCGAAAAAGTTAACATATTGAATATATATATATATATATATATATATATATATATATATATATATATATATATATATATATATATATATATATATATATATTATATATATATATACGCTATATGAGGAGGAATACAGTTTTAAAAACATTTTGCATGACCTGATGAAGCTATATGCAAATCGTTGTCAATAAAGTGTTCCTCCTCACATGGTGTTTACATTCAGTGATTAATATGTCATAATAGCGACAATTCCAAAATGCCTTTACACTTAACCCTTTCAGTACCGGGGACGTCTATTTTTCTTATTTCAGCTACATTCAGACGATTTCATAAAGCTTAGGAAGGATATGTTATAGCTAAAAGGATTAATTGGGATTAGTCTGTAACCTTTTAATGGGTAGACGTCCTTCCTATCCTGAATAAAATCGTCTAATTGTCGCCAGAATTTAATTGAACAGGATGTCACCGGTACAGTATGGGTTCACTGCACCGCACAAGATGATCGCTTCTATGTAACACAACTATGAGATCGGGCGTTTATGTGTGCTAAGGTGAACAGGTAAGTGAATGAAGCTCTTAACCCTATCAAAATCCAATACACATTTCTTTTCGGTTTCTGGTTTTAATTAGACGTTTGTTTGTTTGTGTTTTCAGGTTAGAAAGGGTATATGGAAGTCAGAGGGGTAACTGAAATAGTTTCTACCCCTTATAATTCCCACAGATCCTTCTTAAAATGAATAAAATAGTTTCTACCCCTTATAATTCCCACAGATCCTTCTTAAAATGAATAAAATCGTGATAGCCAGAATAAACTGTCAACATGCGTCACAATCTTCAAAGGGTTAATTGTGTGTATTACTTGGTATAGTTGTTGTTTTTTGTTTTTTCATTGTTCCTCCCTAGACCTTCATCAAACTGAAAAAATACCCTCAAGATTTCTCCTCGAGCCAAGGCTCATAAATTACAGGTTCTTTATAGCTCGCCAGGAAAACATAGACACCTAAATGGCACGAGATTTCTTAAAATTGACAATGAAATGGTGTGAAAGATCTTAAAATAGCCAAAATAATGGGGCGAACATCTTAAAATCTCAAAACTAATGGGGTTAAGCAGGAGAAGGGGGTCCAAAACAAACCCCCCCTTTATCATGTTAATTAGGAAGGACATATGGTAGCTAAACATTATTAATTGAGATAGTATGTAGCCTTTTAATGGGTAGGCATCCTCCCTAAGCGGAACAAAATCGTCTAATTGTTGCCAGAATATAATGAAAAGGACGTCGGTGGTACATAAGGGGTTAATCCTTATTGTGTGTTAAGGGGAGATTTCCACTTGAGGGATATTTTTCTAGACCCCTTTCTCCCTCATGGTTAGCCCCATTAGGCTCTTGATATTTTAAGACGTTCGCCCCATTAGTTTGGCGATTTTAAGAACTTTTGTCCCATATCTGTCAATTTTAAGACTTTTCGTGCCATTTAGTTGTCGATTTTTTCCTGGCGAGCGATAGCGAGCCTGTAATTTAGGAGGAACCGGCCTTCGGCCAGGACATTTTTCTACCGAAAAATGTACAAATTTATCTAGAAAGGGGGTCTAGGGGCTGTAATGTTAAGCTTGATGGAGGTCTAGCGAACTAACTAAAAACCTCCCCTTAATGTTTACAATTACATTGGGGGGGGGGGGGTCACTTTTTATAGGCAGCTTTTCCTCTTGACATAATTATACAGTTTATATCTATTTTTTATCAATTTCACCCTAACACCAAGCACCTCCAATTTCACCCTAACACCAAGCACCTCCAATTTCACCCTAACACCAAGCACCTCCAATTTCACCCTAACACCAAGCACCTCCAATTTCACCCTAACACCAAGCACCTCCAATTTCACCCTAACACCAAGCACCTCCAATTTCACCCTAACACCAAGCACCTCCAATTTCACCCTAACACCAAGCACCTCCAATTTCACCCTAACACCAAGCACCTCCAATTTCACCCTAACACCAAGCACCTCCAATTTCACCCTAACACCAAGCACCTCCAATTAAATTTATGAAAGCATATGTGATCCACCGGGATTCGAACCTGGGTCATCTCACACAGATTGTTAAACACTCTATCCATTACACGACCAAGACGGTTTAATAAATAGTATTTTTTTATTTAAATCATGTACATATTCCCAACCGCGCTATGATAGCCTAATGTTTAAGTGAGAGGAAAGAATATTCATCATGGGGCACAGATCATATAGAATGGCCTCGCTACGAAATATCCCTGAACTTACTGATAATCTATGTTTTATTATTTCACCCCAACACCAAACACCAAATGAGGAGGACCACTTTATTGACAACGTTTCACATATAGATACATCAGGTCAGCCTATTGACCTGATGAAGCTACATGCTAAACGTTGTTAATAAAATGCTCCTCCTAATGTGGTGTTTATAATCACCTTTTCCCTTTGTTGCCTTCGTACACATAGACAAAACAATCTATATACTGAGAGGAGGGTCTAGCCTTTTCTACTGCCACCAATATTAGTTTCAGTATTCAAGGGTGCATTTCTTCCTGTTATTCTGGCTATCAGTAGAGTATTTTGTTCAGTGTAGGAAGGAATTATAAAATTTGAATATAGATACATACTTTACCACTCTGATTCCTTGAGTCCATTCCAAAGCTGAGTAAAATCATCGAATGGTAGCCAGAATAATGGGGCAACATATTTCCTAGCACTGAAATTATTATTATTGAGATGATTACAAATGTCCACTCCATCATATAACCACTTCAGTACACTTCAATATGAGCGACGTGGAGGCCATCTCCCCCAGACATCATCTGGACGGAGAGGAACCTGGCAGACACCGGTGTGTGAGACTCAAAGGTCACCACCTCTCTGTCAGATCCTGGTCCGGGGTACTTGGCAAACACGGCATAAGAGGAGGTGAGTTCATCAAAGGAAGTCGCAGGGTTCCTTCCCGTTCGCACTACAATGTTGTGGAAGCGGATCCGAGCCAAGCCACTGGCCAGAAAGATGAGTACTCGCTGAATGCTCACTACTTTTCCAAAATCCAAAGTGAACCACCTTTGGTTATACCTGCTTGCACTCATATAGGTTCCGTCGAACCTCGAATACAGTATCCCGTCCACCAGATTTTCCTTGACCCTTTTAAATATACTGGTCCCTGCAGTGATGGTGGCATAGGCAGCGAGATCCTTGGTTTGGTTGGTGTGGCAGGCAATGGCGTCAGTGTTATCAGTCTCCAGGTAGTTGGGCATGACTATGATGCTGGAGAGGACACAGGTCGTCATGGCGGGGGCAGGAGCTTCACACCACAGCCAGCACCAGGACAGACGGGTGCAGGTGTAGGAGCAGTAGATATCTAAGTTGGCACCCGCGGGGACCTCATGGTTCTCAGCTTTATCCCTTTCGGCTTTAGCCTTGGAAACTTGGACAGGGTACCACATTTCTCCTTGTGAACCCTCAATTTCCAGTGACGCCTTTAGAACCACAAGAACTACCAATAATGTCCAGATAAAGCGTCCTTGACCAGATTGCAGTATCGGTAACTTGGAAGCTGTCCTGGCAAGTCCATTTTGGAACCTGGACATGAGAACCTGGTTGGATAATCCGTTTGGTAAATCAGTCATGAGTGCCTTTCCTAGTCCAGGTAGCACACGAACTACCTTGGTTATTCCATTATGAAGTGCTGGCAGCATGGGAATGGTCGTGGGGGTCCGGAGAAGTCTATGGAATATTGATGGTAATACCTTCCTTCAACTGGACAGAGAGGGAGTGAGAGTGGAGGTGTGACACCAGTGAGCTCTAACTTGTGACTGTCCAACCCGTCTCAACTTAGTGGCCAATACCCAGTGACTGACGGCATGAAGTAAGCTGGTGTCACACGAGATTCTATTCCTTCAACTGTTATCGGCAACACTGGTCTGACAACTTATCACAAGCTCATCGTACGTGCAATTATACTCGTTCCTTATACCCGTATTAAATGGGATTATCACCACCCATGTATCTTTAATGACTAAATAAATATGGATATATTAACTACCCATTTAATACCTTTAATATACCAACATAAATGTACAGTGCACCATACAGGTTTTTGCCCATCAGGAACTAAGTATTTATAGTACATTATTTAACACATATTATAGAATCATCCAGACACACGCACACACAGACACGTTTACACACAGACATATACGCATACATAATTATACGAACAGATTCTCGTTGGTAGTACTACTATATTTGTTTTAGTATTATTATAACATTCCAGCATGACTACAAACACACAAACATACGCAAAAACACACGCACAGTATAACAGTGCAACAGTATATACAGTACTGTATATATATATATATATACATATATATATATATATAGGCTATATATATTAGTGGCCTTTCTTCTAACTTCCACTCTGTGGAACACCACCTCTCCTCTGCCAACCCTGATCTTCTCTTCTCACTGAGACACAGTTGTCTGGGACTACTGACAGCAAACCCTTTTCTGTATCCTCCTACTATCTCTATCCTCAGTTTCGAGCCAAAGGTGGATGTTGCGTCTATGTACGCAACAATCTTGCTTTCTCTCAATCTTGCTTTCTCTCGTGTTCCCAACTTAGACTCCTCTGAATTCTCAACTCTCTGGCTAAAGCTTTCTTGTCACTCTCAAACTAAATAGTTCTGTGCTGTCTATCTCTCCCATAATTCTACTGACTATCTAAAATTCTTTGACTGTCTAACTTCTAAAGTGGAACACATTCTATCCATATCTCCTTTCGCAGAAATCTCCATCTTAGGAGATTTCAATGTTTGCCACCACCAATGGCTCTCCTCTGTTTCCACTGACCAACCTGGTGAACAAGCCTATATATTTTCTATCTTAAACGACCTAGAGCAGTTAGTCCAGCAACCCACCTGTATCCCGGATCGCTTCGGAGATTGGCCCAACATTCTTGGCTTATTTCTAACCTCTAACCCTTCCGCTTATACTGTAAATCTTTTCTCTCCTTTGAGCTCCTCCTACCATAAACTAATATCTGTCAACTGTCCTATCTCTCCAGTACGGCCACCCGATCCTCCCAACTGGCGGCGCTTGTGGCACTTTGGCGCTGCTGACTGGGAGGCTCTTTGGCAGTACTTCTTTGATTTCCCTTGGAATTACTTTTGCTTCCGTGGCCGGGGACCCTCGAAGAGTGCTGAACGCATTACCGAGGTAATCCTCTCGGGCATGGAAGCATACATTACATTTTCTTTCTCTCAGTCTAATGCAAAAAAATCTTGGTTTACTCACGCTTGTTCTCTGCTCTCCGCAACAAGGAGGAAGCATTCAAACGGTACCGATGCCTTAACACCTTACGAGCGGCCTATGCGGTTTATTTATGTGTACCGCCCAGCGGGGTGTTTTTAGCCAAAATAGGGCTGTTTACGTGATCATTTTCATGCCTAAATAAGACCCAGAACGTAAAACAAGTACCTATCCCTTAAAGGGCATAAACAGAGCTTTCGAATGACACCATAACGATCCTTGTATGATGGATAGTTTTCTTGCAATAACCGTGCAACGCGAGTGCAAAAAGCAGGTAATTCGGTACTTTCGGTACATAATTGAGTATGTAGCGAGTGAGAGAGGGAGGAGGGAGCTGAGATTTGTGTCAGTAGGTTCGCCGCGGTGGTCTGGAGCAGTCATACGCTCGCTAGTCTCCTGCCACCACTTGTCTCTCTCTCTCAGCCACATTACGTGCTGAAATTGCCACTCGAGTTATGTCGAGCGCCGCCACATAGTCCAGCTTTATTTAACTCGACTTATGTTGCGCGCCGCTAGTTATGGGTTAAGACTTAAGAATCTCATTCTACCTATGTTTCTGCCGGGAATCAAGCCAAATCTGTTCTTCGACTTGCCAAACACTCTTTCATCAATAATAAATGCACTGAACTATTAAACTCTAGCTCTTCCCAAGCTTTTTGGCATCTAGCCAAACACCTCTCCAACAATTTTTCTTCCTCGTCTTTCCCTCCCCTTTTCCACTCTGATGGCACAACCATCACTTCTTCCTCTGACAAAGCTGAACTCTTCACTCAAACTTTTGCTAGAAAATCTACCTTGGATGATTCTGGTGCTTTTCCTCCCTCTCCACCCCACTCTCTCCTATTTGTGCCTAATATCCTTAAAATGCCCCAGAACGAGAAGCCCAACACAGAAGCCATGAACGAACACCACACAGAAACACCAAAGGAAAGGTCCACAGAACGAAAGGACCAGCTGACCGAGCCCGCCATTCCAGACAAGGCCCAAGCCCGCAGGGCTAAACAGCTCCAGGACACACCCATTTACCTTTTCTAAAACTGACCATTTTCCACACCTCACGTACACTAACCCCCTTGTGTCCTACACTCCTAACTACAAAGATGATGAACAGGAATATACATTCATATTAAAAACACCCATGCCTGTCCCGACGTTGAGCCAATGCCAACACAGACAGCCATAATTATATCTATGTATGTTCTTGCATCCGAGAAGTAGATGTTATATATCTTAGAAGTTAAAACACCCACGCTTGTCCCTAGACCTCGTATATCATTTTCCATGACGAGTATAGATATATGTAACCTGTGCTCAGTCGCCCCTTGCATTGCTCCTCTAGTAACTAAGTATTAATATTAACATTCCCTAACATCTTGTCTTGCCAGACTAAGCTTCTGAAGACCCATCGCCCCATAAATCTATGTATGCAATCCTTAGGTTAAGTATTTTTCTCCGCCATTGTGTTCACCTTTTTCCATTTACTTTCCACAATTGTCATACGTCTTCCCCTTGCCTCCTTCGTATCCACAGCCCACACTACGCCAATTTATTTCGTGTCTTACACCTCTTACCCCAACCAGAGATTGTATAAGATAACCTGGTTACCAGTATCTGTCATAAGTACCCCGAAACAATAACTAAGTACCCCTACGAACTGCCGCTGTGGGTGGTATTTTATATTTAATAGAAAACGCAGTTCCCAGGGCCAACTAATAGTATCCATAACCCTCTGACTGATCACATAACTCTATCTTTTCCAGACTCATATACCACCCCATAGTTGCATTCCCCGGTAGCATTTGGCTAACGTATTCTACTGCCTTTTCAAACTTCCATATCAATTGTAGCCTAATGCCATCCCCACGCCCAGGGACCTTAGGGGCAAAATTTCCCTGTAGCCCTTGAACTCCCCCCCCCCCCTCTCATTAAGACACCCGCGCTTCTCGACTCTTGTCCGACCTAGCCTCTCTCTCATACCTCTTGAAGATCCTTGAATTGTCCGTTACTAACGCTCTCCAACCTTTTATATATATACTCCTATCCAGCCTACCTTCACTTAGTAGGCCAGAACAACATTAGAACTTTACTAGCCCCTTGCATGCCATCTATTCTCTTACAACACATTCACAACCCTGCACCCAATGGTCGTCGGTGCGAGGCTAGCCGCCCCGCCAGTAACTAACTTCTATTGCCATACTTCCAGATAAATGTGGCAGAGTTAGCAACCCAGTCTCCACCATATCCAGCAAACCCTACAATTAACAACCAGCCGAGTAAAACCAGCTAGCTAAGGCACCTTCGGTTTTGGTATTAAAGACACTCCCATCTGTCTCATACACAGAGGGTTATTACAAACACTGGTGATATGGCAAGCCCCTAGCCACAGCCGCCGGACGACTATATCAGAGAGAGGGCGCCCAGCTCCCCCTTTTTGCCCACCCGAGGAGGGAGACCCCCACCCCCGCGGAGGTATACCTGGCCCCTGTTTTGACTTTCGAGTCATTGCCAGGTAGCACAGGAATTCTTCCTATCGATGAACTAACCATGAATGACTAACACCTTTACTAACCTCTATTAACTCACAATAAACCATTTACCTTTCTTGCATGCTCTGATCACTAAATTAGCACCTCAGCTATACCATAGAATGAAGATTGAACAATCTAGAGAGACGCTCCTATCACAGCTGTCCCCATCCTCCTCGCAAAGTAGATCCAGTCTCTCTCCCCTAAATACGTCCAGTATAGCCAAAATAGTACCTCTTACTAAGGCTCAGTTATATGAAAATATAAAGGCTTCCTATCGCCCTGTGCCACAACAGTAAATACCATCTTACCTAGTCCCCATATCTATTGAGAGCTCAATTAAGTCCATAAGACTCGAGATCCCTACTGTCTACAGGGTCCAGAACCGAGCCTATAAATCTAACTCCCGCCCCCAGTCAAATCAGTTGAAAGCTAGACACCAACCAGGGGTCACTACCCTGCAGTTAATTTCTAGCTCTGCCCTTGTGTTGTTCCGGAGTGAGATCCCAGAACCGGCAGACTCCGTGGCAGATTTGGATAGAAGGACCTGCCCACGTATTGAAGAACTTCACACATATGGCCCCCCTGGACGGCCGCGGAACCAGTCGTTAGCCCCCAACATCATGGACGCAAGATAACCAGGACCAGACCCATCAGATACTACCCAAGATTCCCTTTAGCAGTACTACATATTACTGTGCTGTTTTAGATTCACTAATTAATATTTCTACGAAGTGGCTAAGACCTTGCCCAGTGTAATTCATACTTAACCATTCCATTTGGGACGTACTAAGCGATCAGTGCTCTTTAATTAACAGGCGACCTTGACTCTCGTAATTACCTTATTCAGATATTAAAACTCTAGTGATATCTAACGTTCGCCCACTGATTTGCGTTCTATGTATTTCTGAGACAAGGATATAAAACTTAGATCAGTACCCCCTGAGGTTACTAGAATTCCCGTGCTCTAAAATACGTGTGTCTAATCTAGTCTGTGAACTACTACTTGTGCACCAGAGCTACCAGTAATAAATCTAACAGTGAATATGAATCTATAAGTAACATTGATGGTCTTCGGTATATAAACCTGTGAAATCAAAGCCAGTGATCAGAAGATTAATACCTGAACGTTGGAAGTGGGAGACTAGGCTCCATCCAGATCCACTTATGCTAGTGTTGTTCAATTCTATTATATTGTCTTACACAAGTATTCTGCAGTGGTATATCAATAAACGTGATCATGTAACTTGCTACCATGTGTTTCTTTGTGTTCTCTATTCCTCATATCTTGTATTGTGCATGCAGCCTTATATACCCAGTCAATTTAGAACTCACATTACCCAAGTTAAACCTGTAGAAAAACAGGGCAAAACATTGGTGGCAGCGGTGGTTCTTGATTCGGATAAAAGGTTGCATTACACTGCAAGTTTGGAACAGTAGAAGCATGGCAACATCGCGAAATCTTCAGCCACTCGCACACATTCCCAAGTATGATGTAAACACATATGATATCACCAGTTACTTAGACATAATAAAGCCAGTGTACGATGTGGTACTTCATAATGACCGCGAAAAAATCGCCATGGCAATTTTGCATATTGTACAGTTGGGAGAAGCCGTTTCCCAACTTGTTGATAAGCCTACCTTTAAAGAATTTATTCACCAAATGGTGACACAGAATACGCCAGAGAGTACCTGGAACCAGTTTCGATCCTTCGTGATCCGGACTTTAGATCCACTTTTGGGTTCCCCCGTCGCCCCCAAAATAATAAAAGTCGACGAGATCAAGTATGAAGGGGATATAAATGTGACCCTCATACAACTCTACAGATACGTGAGGACCACGTATAGCTATGAAGATTACGACCAACAAAATGAACTCTTATTCACCGCATTGTTAAACATCCTCCCACCCCACATCACCGCCCATCTCGACCCGTATGGCTTATTCGAAGAACATATGCTCGCCATCAGAGAAGAATGCCTACGCAGTTCGATGAATCCCCTATCCAACCTTTTAGCCCCTATCCAAGACTCCGTGCACCCTTCCAAAATGACTTCCGGTGAAAGTCCAACCCCAGTGAACTCTTCCCCCACCAACCCTCCGCAGCTCCCCCCCAACAAGCCCCGTATTCTAGCTATGCCTACCTATGTAGGCCTACCACAACATATTTTCCCCATGACCCCAGAAATGTTCAGCTATCCCCCCACCAACAAAATTTCCCTTGTGACAGTTTTCCTTCGGTAGCTTGTGACAGTTTTCAGTCAGTAGCTCCCTTCCACCCCCACACAATTCACACCCCTAGAAAACTTCGAAACCCCACACTTGACTCGCCCTCTCATGTCAAACAAACTCACCAGTCCCAGAGAACCTCTAACCAACTGCCGCTAACCAGGCCGTGGCTGCCACCAAGAAAATTCCCAAAATTCGTCCTGTTAACAACCCCAAATCAATAGATCAGTCCTCTACCAATAACCCCTGTTCTACACCTAACTCTTCCCCCACCAACCCGCCGCAGCCCCCCCAACAAATCCCGTTTCCTAACTCGCTCACCTCTCACCACCCTGACCCTCCCACACGCGCCGTTAATCCTCCCCTCACGCGTGACGACCTAAGGACCCAACTATGTTCCCTCCCTTCCCCCAGAAATACTCAGCTATTCCCCCACCAACAAAATCTCCCTTGTGACAGTTTTCCGTCAGTAGCTCCCTTCCACCCCCCCACAATTCACACCCCTAATAAACTTCAAAACCCCACACTTGACTCACCCCCTCATGACAGACAAACCCACCAACCCCAGATAACCTCTAAGCAAACCGTCACTGCCACCGACACACCCCACCACTCGGATCCTCCCACACGCGCCGTTAATCCCCCCCTCACGCGTGACCCCCACCAAAGTGATTTCCCCCCCCTCATGCGTACCGAACACCTGCTCACCAGTCGGTCCCCCACCATCATGAGCCCAGCTAAACTTTCAACCTCTCCCTCTTCACCGTTACCCCACCCGCCCCAAATTCCCCCCCCAAAGATCCCGCTCGACGAAATACCACTCCCATCCCAATCCAACCACAAAACTTTTTCCACCTTGGCTAAACCCCAAAATACTCTCTCTCCGCCCCAAACAACATAATCAACCTCTCAACTTCAACCACTCCTCGAAATCCCATCCATGTCTCTCCCGGAAATAAAATCAGTCTAAATTCAACCCCTCTCAAACCACAACCCTGCCTGCCCAGACCCCCCCCACCATCTCCCTATCAAATCCCCACACCCCAAACCTCCAAACCACCCGATCATAGTAAACTCTCAACCTTCAGCCTTACTCACCCTTCCCCAAACCCCACTCACGACCACAACTCTCTACACATTTCAACCCCTCCCCAGCACCAACCTCTTCCGCAACAACAACCCCGACTCGACCTGCCCATTTCATCTTTAAAACCCCCCTATCACTACCCCCGACCGAAACCACTTAGACCCCCCCTCCAAAACTGGCCCCGGGCCAGCTCGCCCCCAGACCCACATTCCTAACGACAAGAACTAACGGTAGATCCACCCCAATATTCACTTAAAATCAGGATTGGTAGAGGAGGTGGGTCATGCCGGCTTGTCCACAGTCCAGCCTCCCTACCACTCTTGACCTAGATTCCTAGCTTCACTTCTCATTAAAATTTATAATTTTTTCATTCATTCATTCATTCATGATGAGGATATTATTGTACTTGATTTTTTTTTTTTTTTCAATTCCTAGGCGATTGGGCATGATTCTATAAATTTACATGTTTTCCATATACTATATATATTATTTTTTTCCTTAGTCATACTACTTTTCTTGTTACCTACACTTTTCTGACTATCTTTTAAATTTGCTTTATACATTGTTAAACACTTTACCTCTTCTTAATTTCCTGTGTTCTTAATTATCTGTCCTTTCTTAAATTTACATGTTTTCCATATACTGTATATAGTATTTTTTTTTTTTTTTCCCTTGGTCATAATACTTTTCTTGTTAATCTACACTTTTCTGACTATCTTTTAAATTTGCTTTATACATTGTTAAACACTTTACCTCTTCTTAATTTCCTGTGTTCTTAATTATCTGCCCCTTTCTTAAATTTACATGTTTTCCATATACTGTATATATTATTTTTTTCCCTTAGTCATACTACTTTTCTTGTTAACCTACACTTTCTGACTATGCTTCTTTTTACTTCACCCTTGAGGCTCGAGGACGAGCCTATAATGAAGGAGAGGGAAGTAAAATGCCCCAGAAAGAGAAGCCCAACACAGAAGCCATGAACGAACACCACACAGAAACACCAAAGGAAAGGTCCACAGAACGAAAGGACCAGCTGACCGAGCCCGCCATTCCAGACAAGGCCCAAGCCCGCAGGGCTAAACAGCTCCAGGACACACCCATTTACCTTTTCTAAAACTGACCATTTTCCACACCTCACGTACACTAACCCCCTTGTGTCCTACACTCCTAACTACAAAGATGATGAACAGGAATATACATTCATATTAAAAACACCCATGCCTGTCCCGACGTTGAGCCAATGCCAACACATCAGACAGCCATAATTATATCTATGTATGTTCTTGCATCCGAGAAGTAGATGTTATATATCTTAGAAGTTAAAACACCCACGCTTGTCCCTAGACCTCGTATATCATTTTCCATGACGAGTATAGATATATGTAACCCGTGCTCAGTCGCCCCTTGCATTGCTCCTCTAGTAACTAAGTATTAATATTAACATTCCCTAACATCTTGTCTTGCCAGACTAAGCTTCTGAAGACCCATCGCCCCATAAATCTATGTATGCAATCCTTAGGTTAAGTATTTTCTCCGCCATTGTGTTCACCTTTTTCCATTTACTTTCCACAATTGTCATACGTCTTCCCCTTGCCTCCTTCGTATCCACAGCCCACACTACGCCAATTTATTTCGTGTCTTACACCTCTTACCCCAACCAGAGATTGTATAAGATAACCTGGTTACCAGTATCTGTCATAAGTACCCCGAAACAATAACTAAGTACCCCTACGAACTGCCGCTGTGGGTGGTATTTTATATTTAATAGAAAACGCAGTTCCCAGGGCCAACTAATAGTATCCATAACCCTCTGACTGATCACATAACTCTATCTTTTCCAGACTCATATACCACCCCATAGTTGCATTCCCCGGTAGCATTTGGCTAACGTATTCTACTGCCTTTTCAAACTTCCATATCAATTGTAGCCTAATGCCACCCCCACGCCCAGGGACCTTAGGGGCAAAATTTCCCTGTAGCCCTTGAACTCCCCCCCCCCCCCCCTCTCATTAAGACACCCGCGCTTCTCGACTCTTGTCCGACCTAGCCTCTCTCTCATACCTCTTGAAGATCCTTGAATTGTCCGTTACTAACGCTCTCCAACCTTTTATATATATACTCCTATCCAGCCTACCTTCACTTAGTAGGCCAGAACAACATTAGAACTTTACTAGCCCCTTGCATGCCATCTATTCTCTTACAACACATTCACAACCCTGCACCCAATGGTCGTCGGTGCGAGGCTAGCCGCCCCGCCAGTAACTAACTTCTATTGCCATACTTCCAGATAAATGTGGCAGAGTTAGCAACCCAGTCTCCACCATATCCAGCAAACCCTACAATTAACAACCAGCCGAGTAAAACCAGCTAGCTAAGGCACCTTCGGTTTTGGTATTAAAGACACTCACATCTGTCTCATACACAGAGGGTTATTACAAACACTGGTGATATGGCAAGCCCCTAGCCACAGCCGCCGGACGACTATATCAGAGAGAGGGCGCCCAGCTCCCCCTTTTTGCCCACCCGAGGAGGGAGACCCCCACCCCCGCGGAGGTATACCTGGCCCCTGTTTTGACTTTCGAGTCATTGCCAGGTAGCACAGGAATTCTTCCTATCGATGAACTAACCATGAATGACTAACACCTTTACTAACCTCTATTAACTCACAATAAACCATTTACCTTTCTTGCATGCTCTGATCACTAAATTAGCACCTCAGCTATACCATAGAATGAAGATTGAACAATCTAGAGAGACGCTCCTATCACAGCTGTCCCCATCCTCCTCGCAAAGTAGATCCAGTCTCTCTCCCCTAAATACGTCCAGTATAGCCAAAATAGTACCTCTTACTAAGGCTCAGTTATATGAAAATATAAAGGCTTCCTATCGCCCTGTGCCACAACAGTAAATACCATCTTACCTAGTCCCCATATCTATTGAGAGCTCAATTAAGTCCATAAGACTCGAGATCCCTACTGTCTACAGGGTCCAGAACCGAGCCTATAAATCTAACTCCCGCCCCCAGTCAAATCAGTTGAAAGCTAGACACCAACCAGGGGTCACTACCCTGCAGTTAATTTCTAGCTCTGCCCTTGTGTTGTTCCGGAGTGAGATCCCAGAACCGGCAGACTCCGTGGCAGATTTGGATAGAAGGACCTGCCCACGTATTGAAGAACTTCACACATATGGCCCCCCTGGACGGCCGCGGAACCAGTCGTTAGCCCCCAACATCATGGACGCAAGATAACCAGGACCAGACCCATCAGATACTACCCAAGATTCCCTTTAGCAGTACTACATATTACTGTGCTGTTTTAGATTCACTAATTAATATTTCTACGAAGTGGCTAAGACCTTGCCCAGTGTAATTCATACTTAACCATTCCATTTGGGACGTACTAAGCGATCAGTGCTCTTTAATTAACAGGCGACCTTGACTCTCGTAATTACTTATTCAGATATTAAAACTCTAGTGATATCTAACGTTCGCCCACTGATTTGCGTTCTATGTATTTCTGAGACAAGGATATAAAACTTAGATCAGTACCCCCTGAGGTTACTAGAATTCCCGTGCTCTAAAAATGCGTGTCTAATCTAGTCTGTGAACTACTACTTGTGCACCAGAGCTACCAGTAATAAATCTAACAGTGAATATGAATCTATAAGTAACATTGATGGTCTTCGGTATATAAACCTGTGAAATCAAAGCCAGTGATCAGAAGATTAATACCTGAACGTTGGAAGTGGGAGACTAGGCTCCATCCAGATCCACTTATGCTAGTGTTGTTCAATTCTATTATATTGTCTTACACAAGTATTCTGCAGTGGTATTAAAATGCCCCAGAACGAGAAGCCCACCACAGAAGCCATGAACGAACACCACACAGAAACACCAAAGGAAAGGTCCACAGAACGAAAGGACCAGCTGACCGAGCCAGCCATTTCAGACAGCCCAAGCCCGCAGGGCTAAACAGCTCCAGGACACACCCATTTACCTTTTCTAAAACCGACCATTTTCCACACCTCACGTACACTAACCCCCTCGTGTCCTACACTTCTAACTACAAAGATGATGAACAGGAATATACATTCATATTAAAAACACCCATGCCTGTCCCGACGTTGAGCCAATGCCAACACATCAGACAGCCATAATTATATCTATGTATGTTCTTGCATCCGAGAAGTAGATGTTATATATCTTAGAAGTTAAAACACCCACGCTGTCCCTAGACCTCGTATATCATTTTCCATGACGAGTATAGATATATGTAACCCGTGCCCAGTCGCCCCTTGCACTGTTCCTCTAGTAACTAAGTATTAATATTAACATTCCCTAACATCTTGTCTTGCCAGACTAAGCTTCTGAAGACCCATCGCCCCATAAATCTATGTATGCAATCCTTAGGTTAAGTATTTTTATCCGCCATTGTGTTCACCTTTTTCCATTTACTTTCCACAATTGTCATACGTCTTCCCCTTGCCTCCTTCGTATCCACAGCCCACACTACGCCAATTTATTTCGTGTCTTACACCTCTTACCCCAACCAGAGATTGTATAAGATAACCTGGTTACCAGTATCTGTCATAAGTACCCCGAAACAATAACTAAGTACCCCTACGAACTGCCGCTGTGGGTGGTATTTTATATTTAATAGAAAAAGCAGTTCCCAGGGCCAACTAATAGTATCCATAACCCTCTGACTGATCACATAACTCTATCTTTTCCAGACTCATATACCACCCCATAGTTGCATTCCCCGGTAGCATTTGGCTAACGTATTCTACTGCCTTTTCAAACTTCCATATCAATTGTAGCCTAATGCCACCCCCACGCCCAGGGACCTTAGGGGCAAAATTTCCCTGTAGCCCTTGAACTCCCCCCCCCCCCTCTCATTAAGACACCCGCGCTTCTCGACTCTTGTCCGACCTAGCCTCTCTCTCATACCTCTTGAAGATCCTTGAATTGTCCGTTACTAACGCTCTCCAACCTTTTATATATATACTCCTATCCAGCCTACCTTCACTTAGTAGGCCAGAACAACATTAGAACTTTACTAGCCCCTTGCATGCCATCTATTCTCTTACAACACATTCACAACCCTGCACCCAATGGTCGTCGGTGCGAGGCTAGCCGCCCCGCCAGTAACTAACTTCTATTGTCATACTTCCAGATAAATGTGGCAGAGTTAGCAACCCAGTCTCCACCATATCCAGCAAACCCTACAATTAACAACCAGCCGAGTAAAACCAGCTAGCTAAGGCACCTTCGGTTTTGGTATTAAAGACACTCACATCTGTCTCATACACAGAGGGTTATTACAAACACTGGTGATATGGCAAGCCCCTAGCCACAGCCGCCGGACGACTATATCAGAGAGAGGGCGCCCAGCTCCCCCTTTTTGCCCACCCGAGGAGGGAGACCCCCACCCCCGCGGAGGTATACCTGCCCCCTGTTTTGACTTTCGAGTCATTGCCAGGTAGCACAGGAATTCTTCCTATCAATGAACTAACCATGAATGACTAACACCTTTACTAACCTCTATTAACTCACAATAAACCATTTACCTTTCTTGCATGCTCTGATCACTAAATTAGCACCTCAGCTATACCATAGAATGAAGATTGAACAATCTAGAGAGACGCTCCTATCACAGCTGTCCCCATCCTCCTCGCAAAGTAGATCCAGTCTCTCTCCCCTAAATACGTCCAGTATAGCCAAAATAGTACCTCTTACTAAGGCTCAGTTATATGAAAATATAAAGGCTTCCTATCGCCCTGTGCCACAACAGTAAATACCATCTTACCTAGTCCCCATATCTATTGAGAGCTCAATTAAGTCCATAAGACTCGAGATCCCTACTGTCTACAGGGTCCAGAACCGAGCCTATAAATCTAACTCCCGCCCCCAGTCAAATCAGTTGAAAGCTAGACACCAACCAGGGGTCACTACCCTGCAGTTAATTTCTAGCTCTGCCCTTGTGTTGTTCCGGAGTGAGATCCCAGAACCGGCAGACTCCGTGGCAGATTTGGATAGAAGGACCTGCCCACGTATTGAAGAACTTCACACATATGGCCCCCCTGGACGGCCGCGGAACCAGTCGTTAGCCCCCAACATCATGGACGCAAGATAACCAGGACCAGACCCATCAGATACTACCCAAGATTCCCTTTAGCAGTACTACATATTACTGTGCTGTTTTAGATTCACTAATTAATATTTCTACGAAGTGGCTAAGACCTTGCCCAGTGTAATTCATACTTAACCATTTCATTTGGGACGTACTAAGCGATCAGTGCTCTTTAATTAACAGGCGACCTTGACTCTCGTAATTACTTTATTCAGATATTAAAACTCTAGTGATATCTAACGTTCGCCCACTGATTTGCGTTCTATGTATTTCTGAGACAAGGATATAAAACTTAGATCAGTACCCCCTGAGGTAACTAGAATTCCCGTGCTCTAAAAATACGTGTGTCTAATCTAGTCTGTGAACTACTACTTGTGCACCAGAGCTACCAGTAATAAATCTAACAGTGAATATGAATCTATAAGTAACATTGATGGTCTTCGGTATATAAACCTGTGAAATCAAAGCCAGTGATCAGAAGATTAATACCTGAACGTTGGAAGTGGGAGACTAGGCTCCATCCAGATCCACTTATGCTAGTGTTGTTCAATTCTATTATATTGTCTTACACAAGTATTCTGCAGTGGTATATCAATAAACGTGATCATGTAACTTGCTACCATGTGTTTCTTTGTGTTCTCTATTCCTCATATCTTGTATTGTGCATGCAGCCTTATATACCCAGTCAATTTAGAACTCACATTACCCAAGTTAAACCTGTAGAAAAACAGGGCATAACATTGGCGGCAGCGGTGGTTCTTGATTCGGATAAAAGGTTGCATTACACTGCAAGTTTGGAACAGTAGAAGCATGGCAACATCGCGAAATCTTCAGCCACTCGCACACATTCCCAAGTATGATGTAAACACATATGATATCACCAGTTACTTAGACATAATAAAGCCAGTGTACGATGTGGTACTTCATAATGACCGCGAAAAAATCGCCATGGCAATTTTGCATGTTGTACAGTTGGGAGAAGCCGTTTCCCAACTTGTTGATAAGCCTACTTTTAAAGAATTTATTCACCAAATGGTGACACAGGATACGCCAGAGAGTACCTGGAACCAGTTTCGATCCTTCGTGATCCGGACTTTAGATCCACTTTTGGGTTCCCCCGTCGCCCCCAAAATAATAAAAGTCGACGAGATCAAGTATGAAGGGGATATAAATGTGACCCTCATACAACTCTACAGATACGTGAGGACCACGTATAGCTATGAAGATTACGACCAACAAAATGAACTCTTATTCACCGCATTGTTAAACATCCTCCCACCCCACATCACCGCCCATCTCGACCCGTATGGCTTATTCGAAGAACATATGCTCGCCATCAGAGAAGAATGCCTACGCAGTTCGATGAATCCCCTATCCAACCTTTTAGCCCCTATCCAAGACTCCGTGCACCCTTCCAAAATGACTTCCGGTGAAAGTCCAACTCCAGTGAACTCTCCCCCCACCAACCCTCAGCAGCCCCCCCAACAAGAGCCGTATTCTAGCTATGCCTACCTATGTAGGCCTACCACA
The DNA here is from genome assembly GCA_032716605.1 of Paralithodes platypus. Taxonomy (NCBI): domain Eukaryota; kingdom Metazoa; phylum Arthropoda; class Malacostraca; order Decapoda; family Lithodidae; genus Paralithodes; species Paralithodes platypus. The sequence continues at coordinate 29,988,882 of CM064528.1, read as the reverse complement.
ACATATTTTCCACATGACCCCAGAAATGTTCAGCTATCCCCCCACCAACAAAATTTCCCTTGTGACAGTTTACCGACCTCTCCCCCCACCAACCCTCAGCAGCCCCCCAACAAGAGCCGTATTCTAGCTATGCCTACCTATGTAGGCCTACCACAACATATTTTCCACATGACCCCAGAAATGTTCAGCTATCCCCCCACCAACAAAATTTCCCTTGTGACAGTTTTCCGTCGGTAGCTTGTGACAGTTTTCAGTCAGTAGCTCCCTTCCACCCCCACACAATTCACACCCCTAGAAAACTTCGAAACCCCACAATTGACTCGCCCTCTCATGTCAAACAAACTCACCAGTCCCAGAGAACCTCTAACCAGACCGAGACTGCCACCAAGAAAATTCCCCAAACTCGTCCTGTTAATGTCAAACAAACCCACCAACCCCAGATAACCGCTAACCAGACCGTGACTGCCACCAAGAAAATTCCCAAAATTCGTCCTATTAACAACCCCAAATCTATACATCAGTCCTCTACCAATAACCCCTGTTCTACACCTAACTCTTCCCCCACCAACCCGCCGCAGTCCCCCCAACAAATCCCGTTTCCTAACTCGCTCACCTCTCACCACCCTGACCCTCCCACACGCGCCGTAAACCCTCCCCTCACGCGTGACGACCTAGGGACCCAACTATGTTCCCCCCCTTCCCCCAGAAATACTCAGCTATTCCCCCACCAACAAAATCTCCCTTGTGACAGTTTTCCGTCAGTAGCTCCCTTCCACCCCCCACAATTCACACCCCTAATAAACTTCAAAACCCCACACTTGACTCACCCCCTCATGACAGACAAACCCACCAACCCCAGATAACCTCTAAGCAAACCGTCACTGCCACCGACACACCCCACCACTCTGATCCTCCCACACGCGCCGTTAATCCCCCCTCACGCGTAACCCCCACCAAAGTGATTTCCCCCCCCTCATGCGTACCGAACACCTGCTCACCAGTCGGTCCCCCACCATCATGAGCCCAGCTAAGCTATCAACCTCCCCCTCTTCACCGTTACCCCACCCGCCCCAAATTCCCCCCCCAAAGATCCCGCTCGACGAAATACCACTCCCATCCCAATCCAACCACAAAACTTTTTCCACCTTGGCTAAACCCCAAAATACTCTCTCTCTCGCCCCAAACAACATAATCAACCTCTCAACTTCAACCACTCCTCGAAATCCCATCCATGTCTCTCCCGGAAATAAAATCACTCTAAATTCAACCCCTCTCAAACCACAACCCTGCCTGCCCAGACCCCCCCCACCATCTCCCTATCAAATCCCCACACCCCAAACCTCCAAACCACCCGATCATAGTAAACTCTCAACCTTCAGCCTTACTCACCCCTCCCCAAACCCCACTCACGACCACAACTCTCTACACAATTCAACCCCTCCCCAGCACCAACCTCTTCCGCAACAACAACCCCGACTCGACCTGCCCGTTTCATCTTTAAAACCCCCCTATCACTACCCCCGACCGAAACCACTTAGACCCCCCCTCCAAAACTGGCCCCGGGCCAGCTCGCCCCCAGACCCACATTCCTAACGACAAGAACTAACGGTATATCCACCCCGCCCTTCCAAAGTGAAAGTGAACCACCACCCCCTATTACCAGACCGTCACCCAGACTAACGGCGACCCTAAATACCCCCCCCCCTGATGATGATGAGGATATTATTGTACTAAATTGTTTCGAATGTTTTCAATTCCTAAGCGATTGGGCATGATTCTATACATTTACATGTTTTCCATATACTGTATATATTTTTTTTTTTTCCTTAGTCATACTACTTTTCTTGTTACCTACACTTTTCTGACTATCTTTTAAATTTGCTTTATACATTGTTAAACACTTTACCTCTTCTTAATTTCCTGTGTTCTTAAGTATCTGTCCTTTCTTAAATTTACATGTTTTCCATATACTGTATATATTATTTTTTTCCCTTAGTCATACTACTTTTCTTGTTAACCTACACTTTTCTGACTATGCTTCTTTTTACTTCACCCTTGAGGCTCGAGGACGAGCCTATAATGAAGGAGAGGGAAGTAAAATGCCCCAGAACGAGAAGCCCACCACAGAAGCCATGAACGAACACCACACAGAAACACCAAAGGAAAGGTCCACAGAAACGAAAGGACCAGCTGACCGAGCCAGCCATTTCAGACAGCCCAAGCCCGCAGGGCTAAACAGCTCCAGGACACACCCATTTACCTTTTCTAAAACTGACCATTTTCCACACCTCACGTACACTAACCCCCTCGTGTCCTACACTTCTAACTACAAAGATGATGAACAGGAATATACATTCATATTAAAAACACCCATGCCTGTCCCGACGTTGAGCCAATGCCAACACATCAGACAGCCATAATTATATCTATGTATGTTCTTGCATCCGAGAAGTAGATGTTATATATCTTAGAAGTTAAAGCACCCACGCTGTCCCTAGACCTCGTATATCATTTTCCATGACGAGTATAGATATATGTAACCCGTGCCCAGTCGCCCCTTGCACTGCTCCTCTAGTAACTAAGTATTAATATTAACATTCCCTAACATCTTGTCTTGCCAGACTAAGCTTCTGAAGACCCATCGCCCCATAAATCTATGTATGCAATCCTTAGGTTAAGTATTTTTATCCGCCATTGTGTTCACCTTTTTCCATTTACTTTCCACAATTGTCATACGTCTTCCCCTTGCCTCCTTCGTATCCACAGCCCACACTACGCCAATTTATTTCGTGTCTTACACCTCTTACCCCAACCAGAGATTGTATAAGATAACCTGGTTACCAGTATCTGTCATAAGTACCCCGAAACAATAACTAAGTACCCCTACGAACTGCCGCTGTGGGTGGTATTTTATATTTAATAGAAAAAGCAGTTCCCAGGGCCAACTAATAGTATCCATAACCCTCTGACTGATCACATAACTCTATCTTTTCCAGACTCATATACCACCCCATAGTTGCATTCCCCGGTAGCATTTGGCTAACGTATTCTACTGCCTTTTCAAACTTCCATATCAATTGTAGCCTAATGCCACCCCCACGCCCAGGGACCTTAGGGGCAAAATTTCCCTGTAGCCCTTGAACTCCCCCCCCCCCCCCTCTCATTAAGACACCCGCGCTTCTCGACTCTTGTCCGACCTAGCCTCTCTCTCATACCTCTTGAAGATCCTTGAATTGTCCGTTACTAACGCTCTCCAACCTTTTATATATACTCCTATCCAGCCTACCTTCACTTAGTAGGCCAGAACAACATTAGAACTTTACTAGCCCCTTGCATGCCATCTATTCTCTTACAACACATTCACAACCCTGCACCCAATGGTCGTCGGTGCGAGGCTAGCCGCCCCGCCAGTAACTAACTTCTATTGTCATACTTCCAGATAAATGTGGCAGAGTTAGCAACCCAGTCTCCACCATATCCAGCAAACCCTACAATTAACAACCAGCCGAGTAAAACCAGCTAGCTAAGGCACCTTCGGTTTTGGTATTAAAGACACTCACATCTGTCTCATACACAGAGGGTTATTACAAACACTGGTGATATGGCAAGCCCCTAGCCACAGCCGCCGGACGACTATATCAGAGAGGGCGCCCAGCTCCCCCTTTTTGCCCACCCGAGGAGGGAGACCCCCACCCCCGCGGAGGTATACCTGGCCCCTGTTTTGACTTTCGAGTCATTGCCAGGTAGCACAGGAATTCTTCCTATCGATGAACTAACCATGAATGACTAACACCTTTACTAACCTCTATTACCTCACAATAAACCATTTACCTTTCTTGCATGCTCTGATCACTAAATTAGCACCTCAGCTATACCATAGAATGAAGATTGAACAATCTAGAGAGACGCTCCTATCACAGCTGTCCCCATCCTCCTCGCAAAGTAGATCCAGTCTCTCTCCCCTAAATACGTCCAGTATAGCCAAAATAGTACCTCTTACTAAGGCTCAGTTATATGAAAATATAAAGGCTTCCTATCGCCCTGTGCCACAACAGTAAATACCATCTTACCTAGTCCCCATATCTATTGAGAGCTCAATTAAGTCCATAAGACTCGAGATCCCTACTGTCTACAGGGTCCAGAAACCGAGCCTATAAATCTAACTCCCGCCCCCAGTCAAATCAGTTGAAAAGCTAGACACCAACCAGGGGTCACTACCCTGCAGTTAATTTCTAGCTCTGCCCTTGTGTTGTTCCGGAGTGAGATCCCAGAACCGGCAGACTCCGTGGCAGATTTGGATAGAAGGACCTGCCCACGTATTGAAGAACTTCACACATATGGCCCCCCTGGACGGCCGCGGAACCAGTCGTTAGCCCCCAACATCATGGACGCAAGATAACCAGGACCAGACCCATCAGATACTACCCAAGATTCCCTTTAGCAGTACTACATATTACTGTGCTGTTTTAGATTCACTAATTAATATTTCTACGAAGTGGCTAAGACCGGGCCCAGTGTAATTCATACTTAACCATTCCATTTGGGACGTACTAAGCGATCAGTGCTCTTTAATTAACAGGCGACCTTGACTCTCGTAATTACTTTATTCAGATATTAAAACTCTAGTGATATCTAACGTTCGCCCACTGATTTGCGTTCTATGTATTTCTGAGACAAGGATATAAAACTTAGATCAGTACCCCCTGAGGTAACTAGAATTCCCGTGCTCTAAAAATACGTGTGTCTAATCTAGTCTGTGAACTACTACTTGTGCACCAGAGCTACCAGTAATAAATCTAACAGTGAATATGAATCTATAAGTAACATTGATGGTCTTCGGTATATAAACCTGTGAAATCAAAGCCAGTGATCAGAAGATTAATACCTGAACGTTGGAAGTGGGAGACTAGGCTCCATCCAGATCCACTTATGCTAGTGTTGTTCAATTCTATTATATTGTCTTACACAAGTATTCTGCAGTGGTATATCAATAAACGTGATCATGTAACTTGCTACCATGTGTTTCTTTGTGTTCTCTATTCCTCATATCTTGTATTGTGCATGCAGCCTTATATACCCAGTCAATTTAGAACTCACATTACCCAAGTTAAACCTGTAGAAAAACAGGGCATAACAGGGAGACTAGGCTCCATCCAGATCCACTTATGCTAGTGTTGTTCAATTCTATTATATTGTCTTACACAAGTATTCTGCAGTGGTATATCAATAAACGTGATCATGTAACTTGCTACCATGTGTTTCTTTGTGTTCTCTATTCCTCATATCTTGTATTGTGCATGCAGCCTTATATACCCAGTCAATTTAGAACTCACATTACCCAAGTTAAACCTGTAGAAAAACAGGGCATAACAATCCTAATCTCTTCTAAAGTTGATTTTAACGTCTCTGCGCAATACTAAGAAGGAGTACAGTCGGATGGTGATTGCTCCTGTTGAAAAAAAATATGGTGACTCCCAGAAATCTT